>JARKHS020011914.1:0-96501 GCA_030143305.2 Amblyomma americanum
TCTGCCCACCACCACCTCCCGGGCTCTGGCCAAGCAGGGGCCACTGACGCAAGCAGAATCACTTGCCGGCGGCACGCCGCATGAAGAAGTGCACTGGGCAAATACACAAGCCTCGAGCGCACACCCAAGCTTTCCGCGAATGGGTACTAAAATAAAAGTGGCCTGAATTTCCCACCATATTTCTTTCTGGAGAGTTGAATAGGAGCTTCCCTATTATGATTATGATTCTTAAAGACAGGGGCATAAGGGCAACTCTCGTTAAGTCTCCTGATGTCTCTCTTCGCTGGAGACGTAGATCGAGACGACACATGGGCGAGCTACGCAGGGGAATCGCTTTGAAAGCCAAGGGACCACACGGCATAACCGGGCAGGCTCTGCGGGGTGTAGGGGGACCCGCCGTCACAACAAACGCCTTGCCACACGGCTGGCCGGCGACGGCACGCGGAGGTCGCAGGTCGAGTTTCGAGCACAGGGCGGTTGTCGGCGCCAGCATCGGGCCGTCACCGCTCGTGCCATTCACCCTGCGTCAGTGGGGCTCTCCTCTTTCCCAACGCCACCATCAACGTCGTAACAAGACACTCCTCACTGATCTTCGCTGTGTTTTTCTCTTCTACGCTGTCTGTTAACGCGAAATCTCTGGAAGCGTGTAGCTGGCGGCACGAGATTTTTAGCGGCTGTGCAAATCAAGAAAACGCTGCTACTTTTTCTTGGAGAGCTGTTTCAGGAAAGCTGCTTTTCAAGGCTCCCACATGCAATCTGACAAACCGCAAGCAGGAGATATACAATTTATATTAATTTCCAAGCTCAGGCATAACCTATATATGCCTACGCTTTAGAAATTTGAGAATAAAAAGTGTTTTTATTTACGTCTTTTATTTCACTTCATATTTCAGAATCATCGTTTTATTGGTGTAAATATTTTTCGCAATTTCGACTTTTTGGCCGTTCCATCACATAAGGTACGGGCGACATTCTCTGCCTGTTACGTGTGAGAAAGCTTCTAGCATTTGGCAAACACATTAAATTGTGGTATCCGTTGAATTGTTCATTAAAAAAACTGAACGCTGCTCAGTCAGTGAAGCCCTTAAAGTATTAACTAGACCTTTTATTTGTTGTTTGTAGCAATGTATAAATGCTCTTGTTTATTGTGAATTGTAATTGTGACTGTGCAATTTAAATCGCCTTAAAAAGTATTGTCTGCTTAGACGAAACTAAACAACCCCCTCCTGCATGAGCCGGGAAACGAGGCTCAGAGTATTGTTCAATAAATAAAAAAAAAAAAAAAATAAATAAATAAAAATATAAAGCGTAAAAGTGTTTATTGGAAGCGCAGGTGGGCTGGCGGTGGTCGAACGGCTACACGGCGGACACACTCGCAGGCGTCACTCGAAATCCCGGCTGCCCTTCGTCTACCTCTTCGCTGCGCTGCTTGAACTCCTGCCGGTCGGTCCAATTACAAAACAAATAAATAAACAAATAAATAAAATGAGTAAATATAAATAAAAAATAAAGTGCAAAACTGTTTATTGGAAGTGCAGGTGGGCTGGCGGTGGTCGAACGGCGACACGGCGGACACTCATAGGCGTCACTCGAAATCCCGGCTGCCCTTCGTCTACCTCTTCGCTGCGCTGCTTGAACTCCTGCCGGTCGGTCCAGTTACAAAATAAATAAATAAATAAACAAATAAAATGAGTAAATATAAATAAAAAATGAAGTGCAAAACTGTTTATTGGAAGTGCAGGTGGGCTGGCGGTGGTCGAACGGCGACACGGCGGACACACTCATAGGCGTCACTCGAAATCCCGGCTGCCCTTCGTCTACCTCTTCGCTGCGCTGCTTGAACTCCTGCCGGTCGGTCCAGTTACAAAATAAATAAATAAATAAACAAATAAAATAAGTAAATATAAATAAAAAATAAAGTGCAAAACTGTTTATTGGAAGTGCAGGTGGGCTGGCGGGGGTCGAACGGCGACACGGCGGACACACTCATAGGCGTCACTCGAAATCCCGGCTGCCCTTCGTCTACCTCTTCGCTGCGCTGCTTGAACTCCTGCCGGTCGGTTCAATTACAAAATAAATAAATAAATAAACAAATAAAATAAGTAAATATAAATAAAAAATAAAGTGCAAAACTGTTTATTGGAAGTGCAGGTGGGCTGGCGGGGGTCGAACGGCTACACGGCGGACACACTCGCAGGCGTCACTCGAAATCCCGGCTGCCCTTCGTCTACCTCTTCGCTGCGCTGCTTGAACTCCTGCCGGTCGGTCCAATTACAAAACAAATAAATAAACAAATAAATAAAATGAGTAAATATAAATAAAAAATAAAGTGCAAAGCTGTTTATTGGAAGTGCAGGTGGGCTGGCGGTGGTCGAACGGCTACACGGCGGACACACTCGCAGGCGTCACTCGAAATCCCGGCTGCCCTTCGTCTACCTCTTCGCTGCGCTGCTTGAACTCCTGCCGGTCGGTCCAATTACAAAACAAATAAATAAACAAATAAATAAAATGAGTAAATATAAATAAAAAATAAAGTGCAAAACTGTTTATTGGAACTGCAGGTGGGCTGGCGGTGGTCGAACGGCGACACGGCGGACACACTCATAGGCGTCACTCGAAATCCCGGCTGCCCTTCGTCTACCTCTTCGCTGCGCTGCTTGAACTCCTGCCGGTCGGTCCAGTTACAAAATAAATAAATAAATAAACAAATAAAATGAGTAAATATAAATAAAAAATGAAGTGCAAAACTGTTTATTGGAAGTGTAGGTGGGCTGGCGGTGGTCGAACGGCGACACGGCGGACACACTCATAGGCGTCACTCGAAATCCCGGCTGCCCTTCGTCTACCTCTTCGCTGCGCTGCTTGAACTCCTGCCGGTCGGTCCAGTTACAAAATAAATAAATAAATAAACAAATAAAATGAGTAAATATAAATAAAAAATGAAGTGCAAAACTGTTTATTGGAAGTGCAGGTGGGCTGGCGGTGGTCGAACGGCTACACGGCGGACACACTCGCAGGCGTCACTCGAAATCCCGGCTGCTCTCCGTCTACCTCTTCGCTGCGCTGCTTGAACTCCTGCCGGTCGGTCCAATTACAAAACAAATAAATAAATAAACAAATAAATAAAATAAGTAAATATAAATAAAAAATAAAGTGCAAAACTGTTTATTGGAAGTGCAGGTGGGCTGGCGGTGGTCGAACGGCGACACGGCGGACACACTCGCAGGCGTCACTCGAAATCCCGGCTGCCCTTCGTCTACCTCTTCGCTGCGCTGCTTGAACTCCTGCCGGTCGGTTCAATTACAAAATAAATAAATAAATAAACAAATAAAATAAGTAAATATAAATAAAAAATGAAGTGCAAAACTGTTTATTGGAAGTGCAGGTGGGCTGGCGGTGGTCGAACGGCGACACGGCGGACACACTCATAGGCGTCACTCGAAATCCCGGCTGCCCTTCGTCTACCTCTTCGCTGCGCTGCTTGAACTCCTGCCGGTCGGTGCAGCTACAAAATAAATAAATAAATAAACAAATAAAATGAGTAAATATAAATAAAAAATGAAGTGCAAAACTGTTTATTGGAAGTGCAGGTGGGCTGGCGGTGGTCGAACGGCTACACGGCGGACACACTCGCAGGCGTCACTCGAAATCCCGGCTGCCCTTCGTCTACCTCTTCGCTGCGCTGCTTGAACTCCTGCCGGTCGGTTCAATTACAAAATAAATAAATAAATAAACAAATAAAATAAGTAAATATAAATAAAAAATAAAGTGCAAAACTGTTTATTGGAAGTGCAGGTGGGCTGGCGGTGGTCGAACGGCGACACGGCGGACACACTCGCAGGCGTCACTCGAAATCCCGGCTGCCCTTCGTCTACCTCTTCGCTGCGCTGCTTGAACTCCTGCCGGTCGGTCCAATTACAAAACAAATAAATAAACAAATAAATAAAATGAGTAAATATAAATAAAAAATAAAGTGCAAAGCTGTTTATTGGAAGTGCAGGTGGGCTGGCGGTGGTCGAACGGCTACACGGCGGACACACTCGCAGGCGTCACTCGAAATCCCGGCTGCCCTTCGTCTACCTCTTCGCTGCGCTGCTTGAACTCCTGCCGGTCGGCCCAATTACAAAACAAATAAATAAACAAATAAATAAAATGAGTAAATATAAATAAAAAATAAAGTGCAAAACTGTTTATTGGAAGTGCAGGTGGGCTGGCGGTGGTCGAACGGCGACACGGCGGACACACTCGCAGGCGTCACTCGAAATCCCGGCTGCCCTTCGTCTACCTCTTCGCTGCGCTGCTTGAACTCCTGCCGGTCGGTCCAATTCATCATCATCATCATCATCATCAGCCCTACTACACCCACTGCAGGGCAAAGGCCTCTCCCATGTCTCTCCAATTAACCCTATCCTTTGCCAGCTGCATCCACCCTTTGCCTGCAAACTTCTTAATCTCATCCGCCCATCTAACCTTCTGCCGCCCCCTGCTACGCTTACTTTCTCTTGGAACCCACTCCGTTACCCTTAAAGACCAGCGGTTATCTTGCCTTCGGATTACATGCCCTGCCCAAGCCCATTTCTTTCTCTTGATTTCGACTAGGATGTCATTAACCCGTGTTTGTTCCCTCACCCACTCTTCCCGCTTCCGATCTCTTAACGTTACACCTATCATTTTTCTTTCCATCGCTCGCTGCGTTGTCCTTAACTTAAGCTGAACTCTTTTCGTTAGCCTCCACGTTTCTGCCCCGTAGGTGAGTACCGGTAAGATTATGCTGTTGTACACTTTCCTCTTGAGGAAAATTGGTAAACTGCCACTCATGATCTGCGAGAATTTGCCATATGCGCTCCACCCCATTCTTATCCTTCTAGTTATCTCCCTCTCATGACCCGGATCAGCTGTCACTACCTGCCCTAAGTAGACGTATTCCGGCACAATTTCTAGGCTCTCGCTGCCAATTGTGAACTGTTGTTCCCTTGCTAGGCTGTTGAACATTACCTTGGTTTTCTGCATGTTAATTTTTAGACCCATCCATCTGCTCTGCCTGTCTAACTCGTTGATCATGATTTGCAGTTCACCTCCTGAGTGACTCAGCAAGGCAATGTCATCTGCAAATCTCAGATTATTTAGGTATTCTCCATTTATTCTTATTCCCAACTGTTCCCAATTCAGGCCTCGAAATACCTCCTGCAAACATGCGCTGAACAGCATTGGCGAGATCGTGTCTCCTTGCCTGACGCCCTTCCTTATTGGAATTTTATTGCTGACTTTATGGAGGACTATAGTAGCTGTGCAGTTGCTATATATATCTTCCAGTATTTTGACATAAGGCTCTTCTACCCCCTGATTACGCAATGCCTGTATGACTGCTGAGGTTTCCACTGAGTCGAATGCTTTCTCGTAATCAATGAAAGCTATATATAGAGGTTGGTTATATTCTGCGCATTTCTCTATCACCTGATTGATGGTGTGAATATGATCTATTGTAGAATATCCTTTACGAAAGCCTGCCTGATCATTTGGTTGATTAAAGTCTAACGTTGCCCTGACTCTATTAGCGATTACCTTAGTAAATACTTTGTAGGCAACGGATAGTAAGCTGATCGGCCTGTAATTTTTCAAGTCCTTGGCGTCTCCCTTCTTATGAATTAAGATAATGTTTGCATTCTTCCAAGCTTCTGGTACAGTCGAGGTCATAAGGCATTGCGTATACAGGGTGGCTAGTTTTTCTAGCACGATGTCCCCTCCATCCTTCGACAGATCTGCTGTTACCTGATCCTCCCCAGCTGCTTTTCCCCTTTTCATTGCTTCTAAGGCTTTCTTTACTTCATCTTTCGTTACTGGCGGGATGACGCATTGCTGTGCACTGCTGTCTTTCTCATTAGCGTTCTGATTACATTGGTTACTGTACAGGTCTGTGTAGGACTCTTCGGCTACGTTAACTATCTTATCCATATTGCTAATGACATTGCCCTGCTTGTCTCTTAATGCATACATCTGGTTTTTACCTATGCCTAGTTTCCTCTTCACTGTTTTTAGGCTACCTCCGTTCTTTAGAGCATGCTCGATTCTCTCCATATTAAACTTCCTTATGTCGGCTACCTTGCGCTTATTTATTAACTTTGATAGCTCCGTTAGTTCTATTCTATCGGTAGTGTTAGATGCCTTCATGTTTTGGCGCTTCTTAATCAGATCTTTCGTCACCTGAGATAGCTTCCCGGTATCTTTTCGAACTGTCCTACCGCCTACTTCTACTGCGCACTCCGTAATTATTGATGTCAGGTTACCGTGCATTGAATGAACATCAAGATCATCTTCCTCAGTTAAAGCCGAGTATCTGTTTTGCAGCGCTATCCTAAACTCCTGTGCTTTCCCTCTTACGGCTAACTCGTTAATGGTCTTCTTCTTCGCTAGCTTCTTCCGTTCCCTCTTCAAGTCTAGGCTAATTCTAGACCTTACCATTCTATGGTCGCTGCAACGCACCCTTCCGAGGACGGCCACATCCTGAATGATGCCAGGTTTAGCGCATAGTATGAAGTCTATTTCATTTTTAATCTCACCATTGGGGCTCTTCCAGGTCCACTTCCTGTTTTCTCGTTTGCGGAAGAAGGTATTCATGATCCGTAAATTATTTCTATCCGCGAATTCGACTAATAACTCTCCCCTGCTATTTCTAGGGCCTATCCCATAGTCACCTACCGCGTGGTCGTCAGCCTGCTTCTTGCCCACCTTCGCATTGAAGTCGCCCATCAGTACAGTGTACTGCGATTTTACTCTATTCATTGCTGATTCTACGTCCTCAAAGAAGCTTTCAACGGTCTGGTCATCATGGCTGGATGTGGGTGCGTAGGCCTGCACCACTTTCAGCTTGTACCTCCTATTCAGCCTAATTACTATAGCTGCTACCCTCTCGTTAATACTGTAGAACTCCTCTACGTGGCCAGCTATATCCTTATTAATGAGGAAACCCACACCTAGTTCTCGTCTACCCTCTAACCCGCGATAGCACAGTATGTGTCCGTCCTTTAGTACTGTATACACCTCACCTGTCCTCCTAACTTCGCTAAGCCCTATCACATCCCATTTAATTCCCGCTATGTTCCTCGAACAGCATCAAACCAATGATCAAACCAATTACCCGTCCAATTACAAAACAAATAAATTAACAAATAAATAAAATGAGTAAATATAAATAAAAAATAAAGTGCAAAACTGTTTATTGGAAGTGCAGGTGGGCTGGCGGTTGTCGAACGGCGACACGGCGGACACACTCATAGGCGTCACTCGAAATCCCGGCTGCCCTTCGTCTACCTCTTCGCTGCGCTGCTTGAACTCCTGCCGGTCGGTCCAATTACAAAATAAATAAATAAATAAACAAATAAATAAAATAAGTAAATATAAATAAAAAATAAAGTGCAAAACTGTTTATTGGAAGTGCAGGTGGGCTGGCGGTGGTCGAACGGCGACACGGCGGACACACTCATAGGCGTCACTCGAAATCCCGGCTGCCCTTCGTCTACCTCTTCGCTGCGCTGCTTGAACTCCTGCCGGTCGGTCCAATTACAAAATAAATAAATAAATAAACAAATAAATAAAATGAGTAAATATAAATAAAAAATAAAGTGCAAAACTGTTTATTGGAAGTGCAGGTGGGCTGGCGGTGGTCGAACGGCGACACGGCGGACACACTCATAGGCGTCACTCGAAATCCCGGCTGCCCTTCGTCTACCTCTTCGCTGCGATGCTTGAACTCCTGCCGGTCGGTCCAATTACAAAATAAATAAATAAATAAACAAATAAATAAAATGAGTAAATATAAATAAAAAATAAAGTGCAAAACTGTTTATTGGAAGTGCAGGTGGGCTGGCGGTGGTCGAACGGCGACACGGCGGACACACTCATAGGCGTCACTCGAAATCCCGGCTGCCCTTCGTCTACCTCTTCGCTGCGCTGCTTGAACTCCTGCCGGTCGGTCCAATTACAAAATAAATAAATAAATAAACAAAGAAATAAAATGAGTAAATATAAATAAAAAATAAAGTGCAAAACTGTTTATTGGAAGTGCAGGTGGGCTGGCGGTGGTCGAACGGCGACACGGCGGACACACTCGCAGGCGTCACTCGAAATCCCGGCTGCCCTTCGTCTACCTCTTCGCTGCGCTGCTTGAACTCCTGCCGGTCGGTCCAATTACAAAATAAATAAATAAATAAACAAAGAAATAAAATGAGTAAATATAAATAAAAAATAAAGTGCAAAACTGTTTATTGGAAGTGCAGGTGGGCTGGCGGTGGTCGAACGGCGACACGGCGGACACACTCACAGGCGTCACTCGAAATCCCGGCTGCCCTTCGTCTACCTCTTCGCTGCGCTGCTTGAACTCCTGCCGGTCGGTCCAATTACAAAATAAATAAATAAATAAACAAAGAAATAAAATGAGTAAATATAAATAAAAAATAAAGTGCAAAACTGTTTATTGGAAGTGCAGGTGGGCTGGCGGTGGTCGAACGGCGACACGGCGGACACACTCGCAGGCGTCACTCGAAATCCCGGCTGCCCTTCGTCTACCTCTTCGCTGCGCTGCTTGAACTCCTGCCGGTCGGTCCAATTACAAAATAAATAAATAAATAAACAAATAAATAAAATGAGTAAATATAAATAAAAAATAAAGTGCAAAACTGTTTATTGGAAGTGCAGGTGGGCTGGCGGTGGTCGAACGGCGACACGGCGGACACACTCACAGGCGTCACTCGAAATCCCGGCTGCCCTTCGTCTACCTCTTCGCTGCGCTGCTTGAACTCCTGCCGGTCGGTCCAATTACAAAATAAATAAATAAATAAACAAATAAATAAAATAAGTAAATATAAATAAAAAACAAAGTGCAAAACTGTTTATTGGAAGTGCAGGTGGGCTGGCGGTGGTCGAACGGCGACACGGCGGACACACTCGCAGGCGTCACTCGAAATCCCGGCTGCCCTTCGTCTACCTCTTCGCTGCGCTGCTTGAACTCCTGCCGGTCGGTCCAATTACAAAATAAATAAATAAATAAACAAATAAATAAAATGAGTAAATATAAATAAAAAATAAAGTGCAAAACTGTTTATTGGAAGTGCAGGTGGGCTGGCGGTGGTCGAACGGCGACACGGCGGACACACTCATAGGCGTCACTCGAAATCCCGGCTGCCCTTCGTCTACCTCTTCGCTGCGCTGCTTGAACTCCTGCCGGTCGGTCCAATTACAAAATAAATAAATAAATAAACAAAGAAATAAAATGAGTAAATATAAATAAAAAATAAAGTGCAAAACTGTTTATTGGAAGTGCAGGTGGGCTGGCGGTGGTCGAACGGCGACACGGCGGACACACTCGCAGGCGTCACTCGAAATCCCGGCTGCCCTTCGTCTACCTCTTCGCTGCGCTGCTTGAACTCCTGCCGGTCGGTCCAATTACAAAATAAATAAATAAATAAACAAATAAATAAAATGAGTAAATATAAATAAAAAATAAAGTGCAAAACTGTTTATTGGAAGTGCAGGTGGGCTGGCGGTGGTCGAACGGCGACACGGCGGACACACTCGCAGGCGTCACTCGAAATCCCGGCTGCCCTTCGTCTACCTCTTCGCTGCGCTGCTTGAACTCCTGCCGGTCGGTCCAATTACAAAATAAATAAATAAATAAACAAATAAATAAAATAAGTAAATATAAATAAAAAACAAAGTGCAAAACTGTTTATTGGAAGTGCAGGTGGGCTGGCGGTGGTCGAACGGCGACACGGCGGACACACTCGCAGGCGTCACTCGAAATCCCGGCTGCCCTTCGTCTACCTCTTCGCTGCGCTGCTTGAACTCCTGCCGGTCGGTCCAATTACAAAATAAATAAATAAATAAATAAACAAATAAATAAAATAAGTAAATATAAATAAAAAATAAAGTGCAAAACTGTTTATTGGAAGTGCAGGTGGGCTGGCGGTGGTCGAACGGCGACACGGCGGACACACTCGCAGGCGTCACTCGAAATCCCGGCTGCCCTTCGTCTACCTCTTCGCTGCGCTGCTTGAACTCCTGCCGGTCGGTCCAATTACAAAATAAATAAATAAATAAACAAATAAATAAAATAAGTAAATATAAATAAAAAATAAAGTGCAAAACTGTTTATTGGAAGTGCAGGTGAGCTGGCGGTGGTCGAACGGCGACACGGCGGACACACTCGCAGGCGTCACTCGAAATCCCGGCTGCACTTCGTCTACCTCTTCGCTGCGCTGCTTGAACTCCTGCCGGTCGGTCCAATTACAAAATAAATAAATAAATAAACAAATAAATAAAATAAGTAAATATAAATAAAAAATAAAGTGCAAAACTGTTTATTGGAAGTGCAGGTGGGCTGGCGGTGGTCGAACGGCGACACGGCGGACACACTCGCAGGCGTCACTCGAAATCCCGGCTGCCCTTCGTCTACCTCTTCGCTGCGCTGCTTGAACTCCTGCCGGTCGGTCCAATTACAAAATAAATAAATAAATAAACAAATAAATAAAATAAGTAAATATAAATAAAAAATAAAGTGCAAAACTGTTTATTGGAAGTGCAGGTGAGCTGGCGGTGGTCGAACGGCGACACGGCGGACACACTCGCAGGCGTCACTCGAAATCCCGGCTGCTTTTCGTCTACCTCTTCGCTGCGCTGCTTGAACTCCTGCCGGTCGGTCCAATTACAAAATAAATAAATAAATAAACAAATAAAATAAGTAAATATAAATAAAAAATAAAGTGCAAAACTGTTTATTGGAAGTGCAGGTGGGCTGGCGGTGGTCGAACGGCGACACGGCGGACACACTCGCAGGCGTCACTCGAAATCCCGGCTGCCCTTCGTCTACCTCTTCGCTGCGCTGCTTGAACTCCTGCCGGTCGGTCCAATTACAAAATAAATAAATAAATAAACAAATAAATAAAATAAGTAAATATAAATAAAAAATAAAGTGCAAAACTGTTTATTGGAAGTGCAGGTGGGCTGGCAGTGGTCGAACGGCGACACGGCGGACACACTCATAGGCGTCACTCGAAATCCCGGCTGCCCTTCGTCTACCTCTTCGCTGCGCTGCTTGAACTCCTGCCGGTCGGTCCAATTACAAAATAAATAAATAAATAAACAAATAAATAAAATAAGTAAATATAAATAAAAAATAAAGTGCAAAACTGTTTATTGGAAGTGCAGGTGGGCTGGCGGTGGTCGAACGGCGACACGGCGGACACACTCGCAGGCGTCACTCGAAATCCCGGCTGCCCTTCGTCTACCTCTTCGCTGCGCTGCTTGAACTCCTGCCGGTCGGTCCAATTACAAAATAAATAAATAAATAAACAAATAAATAAAAGAAGTAAATATAAATAAAAAATAAAGTGCAAAACTGTTTATTGGAAGTGCAGGTGGGCTGGCAGTGGTCGAACGGCGACACGGCGGACACACTCGCAGGCGTCACTCGAAATCCCGGCTGCCCTTCGTCTACCTCTTCGCTGCGCTGCTTGAACTCCTGCCGGTCGGTCCAATAACAAAATAAATAAATAAATAAACAAATAATTATATGAGTAAATATAAATAAAAAATAAAGTGCAAAACTGTTTATTGGAAGTGCAGGTGGGCTGGCGGTGGTCGAACGGCGACACGGCGGACACACTCGCAGGCGTCACTCGAAATCCCGGCTGCCCTTCGTCTACCTCTTCGCTGCGCTGCTTGAACTCCTGCCGGTCGGTCCAATTACAAAATAAATAAATAAATAAACAAATAAATAAAATAAGTAAATATAAAAAAAAAATAAAGTGCAAAACTGTTTATTGGAAGTGCAGGTGGGCTGGCAGTGGTCGAACGGCGACACGGCGGACACACTCGCAGGCGTCACTCGAAATCCCGGCTGCCCTTCGTCTACCTCTTCGCTGCGCTGCTTGCACTCCTGCCGGTCGGTCCAATAACAAAATAAATAAATAAATAAACAAATAATTATATGAGTAAATATAAATAAAAAATAAAGTGCAAAACTGTTTATTGGAAGTGCAGGTGGGCTGGCGGTGGTCGAACGGCGACACGGCGGACACACTCGCAGGCGTCACTCGAAATCCCGGCTGCCCTTCGTCTACCTCTTCGCTGCGCTGCTTGAACTCCTCCCGTTCGGTCCCATTACAAAATAAATAAAAATTAAGCAAATAAAAATAAGTAAAAATTAAATATATAAATAAGTAAATAAATGAAGTGTAAAAGTTTATTGGAAGCGCAGTTGGGCTGGCGGTGGTCGAACGGCTACACGGCGGACACACTCGCAGGCGTCACTCGAAATCCCGGCTGCCCTTCGTCTACCTCTTCGCTGCGCTGCTTGAACTCCTGCCGGTCAGTCCAATTACAAAATAAATAAATAAATAAACAAATACATAAAATGAGTAAATATAGATAAAAAATAAAGTGCAAAACTGTTTATTGGAAGTGCAGGTGGGCTGGCGGTGGTCGAACGGCGACACGGCGGACACACTCGCAGGCGTCACTCGAAATCCCGGCTGCCCTTCGTCTACCTCTTCGCTGCGCTGCTTGAACTCCTGCCGGTCAGTCCAATTACAAAATAAATAAATAAATAAACAAATACATAAAATGAGTAAATATAAATAAAAAATAAAGTGCAAAACTGTTTATTGGAAGTGCAGGTGGGCTGGCGGTGGTCGAACGGCGACGCGGCGGACACACTCGCAGGCGTCACTCGAAATCCCGGCTGCCCTTCGTCTACCTCTTCGCTGCGTCTTGAACTCCTCCCGTTCGGTCCCATTACAAAATAAATAAAAATTAAACAAATAAAAATAAGTAAAAATAAATATATAAATAAGTAAATAAATAAATAAATGAAGTGTAAAAGTTTATTGGAAGCGCAGTTGGGCTGGCGGTGGTCGAACGGCGACACGGCGGACACACTCATAGGCGTCACTCCAAATCCCGGCTGCCCTTCGTCTACCTCTTCGCTGCGCTGCTTGAACTCCTGCCGGTCGGTCGCATTACAAAATAAAAAAAAAATAAACAAATAAAAAAGTAAGAAATAAAATAAATAAATAAATAAAGTGTATATGTTTATAGGAAGTGCAGGTGGGCTGGCGGTGGTCGAACGGCGACACGGCGGACACACTCACAGGAGTCACTCGAAATCCCGGCTGCCCTTCGTCTACCTCTTCGCTGCGCTGCTTGAACTCCTGCCGGTCGGTCCAATTACAAAATAAATAAATAAATAAACTAATAAATAATATGAGTAAATATAAATAAAAAATAAAGTGCAAAACTGTTTATTGGAAGTGCAGGTGGGCTGGCGGTGGTCGAACGGCGACACGGCGGACACACTCATAGGCGTCACTCGCAATCCCGGCTGCCCTTCGTCTACCTCTTCGCTGCGCTGCTTGAACTCCTGCCGGTCGGTCGCATTACAAAATAAAAAAAAATAAACAAATAAAAAAGTAAGAAATAAAATAAATAAATAAATAAAGTGTATATGTTTATTGGAAGTGCAGGTGGGCTGGCGGTGGTCGAACGGCGACACGGCGGACACACTCATAGGCGTCACTCGAAATCCCGGCTGCCCTTCGTCTACCTCTTCGCTGCGCTGCTTGCACTCCTGCCGGTCGGTCGCATTACAAAATAAAAAAAAATAAACAAATAAAAAAGTAAGAAATAAAATAAATAAATAAATAAATAAATAAAGTGTATATGTTTATAGGAAGTGCAGGTGGGCTGGCGGTGGTCGAACGGCGACACGGCGGACACACTCATAGGCGTCACTCGAAATCCCGGCTGCCCTTCGTCTACCTCTTCGCTGCGCTGCTTGAACTCCTCCCGTTCGGTCCCATTACAAAATAAATAAAAATTAAACAAATAAAAATAAGTAAAAATAAATATATAAATAAGTAAATAAATAAATAAATGAAGTGTAAAAGTTTATTGGAAGCGCAGTTGGGCTGGCGGTGGTCGAACGGCGACACGGCGGACACACTCATAGGCGTCACTCGAAATCCCGGCTGCCCTTCGTCTACCTCTTCGCTGCGCTGCTTGCACTCCTGCCGGTCGGTCGCATTACAAAATAAAAAAAATAAACAAATAAAAAAGTAAGAAATAAAATAAATAAATAAATAAAGTGTATATGTTTATAGGAAGTGCAGGTGGGCTGGCGGTGGTCGAACGGCGACACGGCGGACACACTCGCAGGCGTCACTCGAAATCCCGGCTGACCTTCGTCTACCTCTTCGCTGCGCTGCTTGAACTCCTGCCGGTCGGTCGCATTACAAAATAAAAAAAAATAAACAAATAAAAAAGTAAGAAATAAAATAAATAAATAAATAAAGTGTATATGTTTATAGGAAGTGCAGGTGGGCTGGCGGTGGTCGAACGGCGACACGGCGGACACACTCGCAGGCGTCACTCGAAATCCCGGCTGCCCTTCGTCTACCTCTTCGCTGCGCTGCTTGAACTCCTCCCGTTCGGTCCCATTACAAAATAAATAAAAATTAAACAAATAAAAATAAGTAAAAATAAATATATAAATAAGTAAATAAATAAATAAATGAAGTGTAAAAGTTTATTGGAAGCGCAGTTGGGCTGGCGGTGGTCGAACGGCGACACGGCGGACACACTCATAGGCGTCACTCCAAATCCCGGCTGCCCTTCGTCTACCTCTTCGCTGCGCTGCTTGAACTCCTGCCGGTCGTTCGCTTTACAAAATAAAAAAAAATAAACAAATAAAAAAGTAAGAAATAAAATAAATAAATAAATAAAGTGTATATGTTTATAGGAAGTGCAGGTGGGCTGGCGGTGGTCGAACGGCGACACGGCGGACACACTCACAGGAGTCACTCGAAATCCCGGCTGCCCTTCGTCTACCTCTTCGCTGCGCTGCTTGAACTCCTGCCGGTCGGTCCAATTACAAAATAAATAAATAAATAAACTAATAAATATTATGAGTAAATATAAATAAAAAATAAAGTGCAAAACTGTTTATTGGAAGTGCAGGTGGGCTGGCGGTGGTCGAACGGCGACACGGCGGACACACTCATAGGCGTCACTCGAAATCCCGGCTGCCCTTCGTCTACCTCTTCGCTGCGCTGCTTGAACTCCTGCCGGTCGGTCGCATTACAAAATAAAAAAAAATAAACAAATAAAAAAGTAAGAAATAAAATAAATAAATAAATAAAGTGTATATGTTTATTGGAAGTGCAGGTGGGCTGGCGGTGGTCGAACGGCGACACGGCGGACACACTCATAGGCGTCACTCGAAATCCCGGCTGCCCTTCGTCTACCTCTTCGCTGCGCTGCTTGCACTCCTGCCGGTCGGTCGCATTACAAAATAAAAAAAAATAAACAAATAAAAAAGTAAGAAATAAAATAAATAAATAAATAAAGTGTATATGTTTATAGGAAGTGCAGGTGGGCTGGCGGTGGTCGAACGGCGACACGGCGGACACACTCGCAGGCGTCACTCGAAATCCCGGCTGCCCTTCGTCTACCTCTTCGCTGCGCTGCTTGAACTCCTCCCGTTCGGTCCCATTACAAAATAAATAAAAATTAAACAAATAAAAATAAGTAAAAATAAATATATAAATAAGTAAATAAATAAATAAATGAAGTGTAAAAGTTTATTGGAAGCGCAGTTGGGCTGGCGGTGGTCGAACGGCGACACGGCGGACACACTCATAGGCGTCACTCCAAATCCCGGCTGCCCTTCGTCTACCTCTTCGCTGCGCTGCTTGAACTCCTGCCGGTCGGTCGCATTACAAAATAAAAAAAAATAAACAAATAAAAAAGTAAGAAATAAAATAAATAAATAAATAAAGTGTATATGTTTATAGGAAGTGCAGGTGGGCTGGCGGTGGTCGAACGGCGACACGGCGGACACACTCACAGGAGTCACTCGAAATCCCGGCTGCCCTTCGTCTACCTCTTCGCTGCGCTGCTTGAACTCCTGCCGGTCGGTCCAATTACAAAATAAATAAATAAATAAACTAATAAATAATATGAGTAAATATAAATAAAAAATAAAGTGCAAAACTGTTTATTGGAAGTGCAGGTGGGCTGGCGGTGGTCGAACGGCGACACGGCGGACACACTCACAGGCGTCACTCGAAATCCCGGCTGCCCTTCGTCTACCTCTTCGCTGCGCTGCTTGAACTCCTCCCGTTCGGTCCCATTACAAAATAAATAAAAATTAAGCAAATAAAAATAAGTAAAAATTAAATATATAAATAAGTAAATAAATGAAGTGTAAAAGTTTATTGGAAGCGCAGTTGGGCTGGCGGTGGTCGAACGGCTACACGGCGGACACACTCGCAGGCGTCACTCGAAATCCCGGCTGCCCTTCGTCTACCTCTTCGCTGCGCTGCCTGAACTCCTGCCGGTCAGTCCAATTACAAAATAAATAAATAAATAAACAAATACATAAAATGAGTAAATATAAATAAAAAATAAAGTGCAAAACTGTTTATTGGAAGTGCAGGTGGGCTGGCGGTGGTCGAACGGCTACACGGCGGACACACTCATAGGCGTCACTCCAAATCCCGGCTGCCCTTCGTCTACCTCTTCGCTGCGCTGCTTGAACTCCTGCCGGTCGGTCGCATTACAAAATAAAAAAATAAACAAATTAAAAAGTAAGAAATAAAATAAATAAATAAATAAAGTGTATATGTTTATAGGAAGTGCAGGTGGGCTGGCGGTGGTCGAACGGCGACACGGCGGACACACTCGCAGGAGTCACTCGAAATCCCGGCTGCCCTTCGTCTACCTCTTCGCTGCGCTGCTTGAACTCCTGCCGGTCAGTCCAATTACAAAATAAATAAATAAATAAACAAATACATAAAATGAGTAAATATATAAAAAAAATAAAATATCAAAACTGTTTATTGGAAGTGCAGGTGGGCTGGCGGTGGTCGAACGGCGACACGGCGGACACACTCATAGGCGTCACTCGAAATCCCGGCTGCCCTTCGTCTACCTCTTCGCTGCGCTGCTTGAACTCCTGCCGGTCGGTCCAATTACAAAATAAATAAATAAATAAACAATTACATAAAATGAGTAAATATAAATAAAAAATAAAGTGCAAAACTGTTTATTGGAAGTGCAGGTGGGCTGGCGGTGGTCGAACGGCGACACGGCGGACACTCATAGGCATCACTCGATATCCCGGCTGCCCTTCGTCTACCTCTTCGCTGCGCTGCTTGAACTCCTGCCGGTCAGTCCAATTACAAAATAAATAAATAAATAAACAATTACATAAAATGAGTAAATATAAATAAAAAATAAAGTGCAAAACTGTTTATTGGAAGTGCAGGTGGGCTGGCGGTGGTCGAACGGCGACACGGCGGGCACACTCATAGGCGTCACTCGAAATCCCGGCTGCCCTTCGTCTACCTCTTCGCTGCGCTGCTTGAACTCCTGCCGGTCAGTCCAATTACAAAATAAATAAATAAATAAACAATTACATAAAATGAGTAAATATAAATAAAAAATAAAGTGCAAAACTGTTTATTGGAAGTGCAGGTGGGCTGGCGGTGGTCGAACGGCGACACGGCGGACACTCATAGGCGTCACTCGAAATCCCGGCTGCCCTTCGTCTACCTCTTCGCTGCGCTGCTTGAACTCCTGCCGGTCAGTCCAATTACAAAATAAATAAATAAATAAACAATTACATAAAATGAGTAAATATAAATAAAAAATAAAGTGCAAAACTGTTTATTGGAAGTGCAGGTGGGCTGGCGGTGGTCGAACGGCGACACGGCGGGCACACTCATAGGCGTCACTCGAAATCCCGGCTGCCCTTCGTCTACCTCTTCGCTGCGCTGCTTGAACTCCTGCCGGTCGGTCCAATTACAAAATAAATAAATAAATAAACAATTACATAAAATGAGTAAATATAAATAAAAAATAAAGTGCAAAACTGTTTATTGGAAGTGCAGGTGGGCTGGCGGTGGTCGAACGGCGACACGGCGGACACTCATAGGCGTCACTCGAAATCCCGGCTGCCCTTCGTCTACCTCTTCGCTGCGCTGCTTGAACTCCTGCCGGTCAGTCCAATTACAAAATAAATAAATAAATAAACAATTACATAAAATGAGTAAATATAAATAAAAAATAAAGTGCAAAACTGTTTATTGGAAGTGCAGGTGGGCTGGCGGTGGTCGAACGGCGACACGGCGGACACTCATAGGCGTCACTCGAAATCCCGGCTGCCCTTCGTCTACCTCTTCGCTGCGCTGCTTGAACTCCTGCCGGTCGGTCCAATTACAAAATAAATAAATAAATAAACAATTACATAAAATGAGTAAATATAAATAAAAAATAAAGTGCAAAACTGTTTATTGGAAGTGCAGGTGGGCTGGCGGTGGTCGAACGGCGACACGGCGGGCACACTCATAGGCGTCACTCGAAATCCCGGCTGCCCTTCGTCTACCTCTTCGCTGCGCTGCTTGAACTCCTGCCGGTCAGTCCAATTACAAAATAAATAAATAAATAAACAATTACATAAAATGAGTAAATATAAATAAAAAATAAAGTGCAAAACTGTTTATTGGAAGTGCAGGTGGGCTGGCGGTGGTCGAACGGCGACACGGCGGACACTCATAGGCGTCACTCGAAATCCCGGCTGCCCTTCGTCTACCTCTTCGCTGCGCTGCTTGAACTCCTGCCGGTCAGTCCAATTACAAAATAAATAAATAAATAAACAATTACATAAAATGAGTAAATATAAATAAAAAATAAAGTGCAAAACTGTTTATTGGAAGTGCAGGTGGGCTGGCGGTGGTCGAACGGCGACACGGCGGGCACACTCATAGGCGTCACTCGAAATCCCGGCTGCCCTTCGTCTACCTCTTCGCTGCGCTGCTTGAACTCCTGCCGGTCGGTCCAATTACAAAATAAATAAATAAATAAACAATTACATAAAATGAGTAAATATAAATAAAAAATAAAGTGCAAAACTGTTTATTGGAAGTGCAGGTGGGCTGGCGGTGGTCGAACGGCGACACGGCGGACACTCATAGGCGTCACTCGAAATCCCGGCTGCCCTTCGTCTACCTCTTCGCTGCGCTGCTTGAACTCCTGCCGGTCAGTCCAATTACAAAATAAATAAATAAATAAACAATTACATAAAATGAGTAAATATAAATAAAAAATAAAGTGCAAAACTGTTTATTGGAAGTGCAGGTGGGCTGGCGGTGGTCGAACGGCGACACGGCGGGCACACTCATAGGCGTCACTCGAAATCCCGGCTGCCCTTCGTCTACCTCTTCGCTGCGCTGCTTGAACTCCTGCCGGTCAGTCTAATTACAAAATAAATAAATAAATAAACAATTACATAAAATGAGTAAATATAAATAAAAAATAAAGTGCAAAACTGTTTATTGGAAGTGCAGGTGGGCTGGCGGTGGTCGAACGGCGACACGGCGGACACTCATAGGCATCACTCGATATCCCGGCTGCCCTTCGTCTACCTCTTCGCTGCGCTGCTTGAACTCCTGCCGGTCAGTCCAATTACAAAATAAATAAATAAATAAACAATTACATAAAATGAGTAAATATAAATAAAAAATAAAGTGCAAAACTGTTTATTGGAAGTGCAGGTGGGCTGGCGGTGGTCGAACGGCGACACGGCGGACACTCATAGGCATCACTCGATATCCCGGCTGCCCTTCGTCTACCTCTTCGCTGCGCTGCTTGAACTCCTGCCGGTCAGTCTAATTACAAAATAAATAAATAAATAAACAATTACATAAAATGAGTAAATATAAATAAAAAATAAAGTGCAAAACTGTTTATTGGAAGTGCAGGTGGGCTGGCGGTGGTCGAACGGCGACACGGCGGGCACACTCATAGGCGTCACTCGAAATCCCGGCTGCCCTTCGTCTACCTCTTCGCTGCGCTGCTTGAACTCCTGCCGGTCAGTCCAATTACAAAATAAATAAATAAATAAACAATTACATAAAATGAGTAAATATAAATAAAAAATAAAGTGCAAAACTGTTTATTGGAAGTGCAGGTGGGCTGGCGGTGGTCGAACGGCGACACGGCGGACACTCATAGGCTTCACTCGAAATCCCGGCTGCCCTTCGTCTACCTCTTCGCTGCGCTGCTTGAACTCCTGCCGGTCAGTCCAATTACAAAATAAATAAATAAATAAACAATTACATAAAATGAGTAAATATAAATAAAAAATAAAGTGCAAAACTGTTTATTGGAAGTGCAGGTGGGCTGGCGGTGGTCGAACGGCGACACGGCGGACACACTCATAGGCGTCACTCGAAATCCCGGCTGCCCTTCGTCTACCTCTTCGCTGCGCTGCTTGAACTCCTGCCGGTCAGTCCAATTACAAAATAAATAAATAAATAAACAATTGAATAAAATGAGTACATATAAATAAAAAATAAAGTGCAAAACTGTTTATTGGAAGTGCAGGTGGGCTGGCGGTGGTCGAACGGCGACACGGCGGACACTCATAGGCTTCACTCGAAATCCCGGCTGCCCTTCGTCTACCTCTTCGCTGCGCTGCTTGAACTCCTGCCGGTCAGTCCAATTACAAAATAAATAAATAAATAAACAATTACATAAAATGAGTAAATATAAATAAAAAATAAAGTGCAAAACTGTTTATTGGAAGTGCAGGTGGGCTGGCGGTGGTCGAACGGCGACACGGCGGACACTCATAGGCTTCACTCGAAATCCCGGCTGCCCTTCGTCTACCTCTTCGCTGCGCTGCTTGAACTCCTGCCGGTCAGTCCAATTACAAAATAAATAAATAAATAAACAATTACATAAAATGAGTAAATATAAATAAAAAATAAAGTGCAAAACTGTTTATTGGAAGTGCAGGTGGGCTGGCGGTGGTCGAACGGCGACGCGGCGGACACTCATAGGCTTCACTCGAAATCCCGGCTGCCCTTCGTCTACCTCTTCGCTGCGCTGCTTGAACTCCTGCCGGTCAGTCCAATTACAAAATAAATAAATAAATAAACAATTACATAAAATGAGTAAATATAAATAAAAAATAAAGTGCAAAACTGTTTATTGGAAGTGCAGGTGGGCTGGCGGTGGTCGAACGGCGACACGGCGGACACTCATAGGCGTCACTCGAAATCCCGGCTGCCCTTCGTCTACCTGTTCGCTGCGCTGCTTGAACTCCTGCCGGTCAGTCCAATTACAAAATAAATAAAAAAATAAACAATTACATAAAATGAGTAAATATAAATAAAAAATAAAGTGCAAAACTGTTTATTGGAAGTGCAGGTGGGCTGGCGGTGGTCGAACGGCGACACGGCGGGCACACTCATAGGCGTCACTCGAAATCCCGGCTGCCCTTCGTCTACCTCTTCGCTGCGCTGCTTGAACTCCTGCAGGTCAGTCCAATTACAAAATAAATAAATAAATAAACAAATACATAAAATGAGTAAATATAAATAAAAAATAAAGTGCAAAACTGTTTATTGGAAGTGCAGGTGGGCTGGCGGTGGTCGAACGGCGACACGGCGGACACACTCGCAGGCGTCACTCGAAATCCCGGCTGCCCTTCGTCTACCTCTTCGCTGCGCTGCTTGAACTCCTGCCGGTCGGTCGCATTACAAAATAAAAAAAATAAACAAATAAAAAAGTAAGAAATAAAATAAATAAATAAATAAATGAAGTGTATAAGTTTATAGGAAGTGCAGGTGGGCTGGCGGTGGTCGAACGGCTACAAGGCGGACACACTCGCAGGCGTCACTCGAAATCCCGGCTGCCCTTCGTCTACCTCTTCGCTGCGCTGCTTGAACTCCTGCCGGTCGGTCGCATTACAAAATAAAAAAAAATAAACAAATAAAAAAGTAAGAAATAAAATAAATAAATAAATAAATGAAGTGTATAAGTTTATAGGAAGTGCAGGTGGGCTGGCGGTGGTCGAACGGCTCACAAGGCGGACACACTCGCAGGCGTCACTCGAAATCCCGGCTGCCCTTCGTCTACCTCTTCGCTGCGCTGCTTGAACTCCTGCCGGTCGGTCGCATTACAAAATAAAAAAAAAATAAACAAATAAAAAAGTAAGAAATAAAATAAATAAATAAATAAATGAAGTGTATAAGTTTATAGGAAGTGCAGGTGGGCTGGCGGTGGTCGAACGGCTCAAAGGCGGACACACTCGCAGGCGTCACTCGAAATCCCGGCTGCCCTTCGTCTACCTCTTCGCTGCGCTGCTTGAACTCCTGCCGGTCGGTCGCATTACAAAATAAAAAAAAATAAACAAATAAAAAAGTAAGAAATAAAATAAATAAATAAATAAATGAAGTGTATAAGTTTATAGGAAGTGCAGGTGGGCTGGCGGTGGTCGAACGGCTCAAA
This sequence comes from Amblyomma americanum, assembly GCA_030143305.2. NCBI lineage: Eukaryota > Metazoa > Arthropoda > Arachnida > Ixodida > Ixodidae > Amblyomma > Amblyomma americanum. Next base: position 22,348 of record JARKHS020011914.1, read on the forward strand.
GGCGGACACACTCGCAGGCGTCACTCGAAATCCCGGCTGCCCTTCGTCTACCTCTTCGCTGCGCTGCTTGAACTCCTGCCGGTCGGTCGCATTACAAAATAAAAAAAAATAAACAAATAAAAAAGTAAGAAATAAAATAAATAAATAAATAAATGAAGTGTATAAGTTTATAGGAAGTGCAGGTGGGCTGGCGGTGGTCGAACGGCTCAAAGGCGGACACACTCGCAGGCGTCACTCGAAATCCCGGCTGCCCTTCGTCTACCTCTTCGCTGCGCTGCTTGAACTCCTGCCGGTCGGTCGCATTACAAAATAAAAAAAAATAAACAAATAAAAAAGTAAGAAATAAAATAAATAAATAAATAAATGAAGTGTATAAGTTTATAGGAAGTGCAGGTGGGCTGGCGGTGGTCGAACGGCTCAAAGGCGGACACACTCGCAGGCGTCACTCGAAATCCCGGCTGCCCTTCGTCTACCTCTTCGCTGCGCTGCTTGAACTCCTGCCGGTCGGTCGCATTACAAAATAAAAAAAAAAATAAACAAATAAAAAAAGTAAGAAATAAAATAAATAAATAAATAAATGAAGTGTATAAGTTTATAGGAAGTGCAGGTGGGCTGGCGGTGGTCGAACGGCTACAAGGCGGACACACTCGCAGGCGTCACTCGAAATCCCGGCTGCCCTTCGTCTACCTCTTCGCTGCGCTGCTTGAACTCCTGCCGGTCGGTCGCATTACAAAATAAAAAAAAATAAACAAATAAAAAAGTAAGAAATAAAATAAATAAATAAATAAATGAAGTGTATAAGTTTATAGGAAGTGCAGGTGGGCTGGCGGTGGTCGAACGGCTCAAAGGCGGACACACTCGCAGGCGTCACTCGAAATCCCGGCTGCCCTTCGTCTACCTCTTCGCTGCGCTGCTTGAACTCCTGCCGGTCGGTCGCATTACAAAATAAAAAAAAATAAACAAATAAAAAAGTAAGAAATAAAATAAATAAATAAATAAATGAAGTGTATAAGTTTATAGGAAGTGCAGGTGGGCTGGCGGTGGTCGAACGGCTACAAGGCGGACACACTCGCAGGCGTCACTCGAAATCCCGGCTGCCCTTCGTCTACCTCTTCGCTGCGCTGCTTGAACTCCTGCCGGTCAGTCCAATTACAAAATAAATAAATAAATAAACAAATACATAAAATGAGTAAATATAAATAAAAAATAAAGTGCAAAACTGTGTGGTATTGTATTCTGTAGTTATGTTTGCATAAACTAGGTGGCGCTAGGCATGCGCCCTATCTGGTCAGCTGACTCGCACATCTGTATATATATTCATCATTGAACTGGAATAAAAGGGAGTTGGTCGAAGTATGTAGGTGGCGGGTGCTTGACGTGGTGGTGCTCCGGCTGCTCCGGGCAGTCGGACCGGGCAGTTCCCCAACGGCACGGAATACAACAGTTGACGACGAGTGGTGAAGTAACCGAACGCGGAAGCAATGAGCCTGCATCAACCGCCCGAGTTCCTGCCGACGCCCGGGAAGCCCGCCATTCCTTGGACGCAGTGGCACCGCCTTTTCAAGAACTATCTCCTGGCGTCCGGGAGCGACGCTCACCCACCTGCGCGCCGTAAAGCTTTGCTGCTACACTGTTTGGGTGTGGAAGGCCAACGCTTGTACTACGCGTTGCCGGAGGAGAAATCGTCGACGCCGCCTACAGAAGGAAAGGAAGGAAGCGGTACGAGCGACGAGTACGATGCAGCGGTGGCTACGTTGGACGCTTACTTCACTTCTAAAACGAACGTCGTCGTGGAGCGGCATCGGTTCGGACAACGCACCCAACTGCCCGGGGAGACTGCAACAGCGTTCGTCACGGCGTTGCGTGAGCTGGCATTAAGTTGCGACTTCGGTAAGCAGGCTGACGATTTTATTCGTGACCAACTTGTAGCGAAAACGTGCAACCCTGTTCTTCGGGAACGCTTACTGCTTGAAGGCACTTCGCTCACTCTTGAACGCGCACTGGCTATTGCAAACAGTATCGAAGAAGCCACGAAATACTCACTTGAGCTGCAGTCATCGGCTGCGAGCGTTCAAAAGGTCGAAAAACATCGGATGCCATGCCGCTCAGAAACGCAGTTACCGCGTTCGCAGCAGCCGAAGTCCTGTTTCCGTTGCGGGTCTTCAGGGCATCTTGCAGATTCCAAGACATGCAAGGCGCGGGGTAAAACTTGCAGCAAATGTGGCAAACGAGGACATTTTCAGCGTGTCTGTAGAAGCGGCGTGCCTGACGAAAGGGCCCTTGCTGTCCGAGAAGTCGACACCTGTAGTGCATCCGGCGATCTCAACGTGTTGCTTCTCGACCGGCAGTGCAAAGGAGGGATACACACAGAAGTCTTCGTACAAGATGTTCCTATACGTTTCCTCGTAGACACGGGTTCTGCTGTCTCCATTCTGTCGAACGCCACGTATTCAAGGTTGAAACGCTTCCCTTTGCAGCCAACATCAGCGTCACTCTACGATTTCTCTCGCCGCAGAATAACCATCGAGGGGTGTTTCACGGCGCCAGTCATCTTCCAGGATCGGCAGGCCGACATTCTCTTCTACGTCGTCAAGGACGGTACTGACATTCTCGGCATCGACGCTGTCGAAACGCTGCGTCTGCAAATCAACGGTACGTCATTGCAATGCACCCATATTACGCAAGCGCCAGAAGGCCTTGACCGTGAACTGTTTTGCCCGTTTCCGCACTTGTTTGATGGCAAGTTAGGGCTTGCAACAAATTTTGTCCATAAGGTCAAGATAAGAGAAGGAATCACGCCTGTTGTTGCTAAGTTGCGGCGTTTGCCATTTTCAATGCGAGACCGAGTACGCGAAGAGCTGCAGCGCCTTGAGCAAGAAGATGTCATAGAAAAGATTGACACGTCTGAATGGGTGTCTCCAATCGTAGTAGTAGCAAAGAAAAACGGCAAGATAAGAATTTGTGTCGATCTGCGCGAACCAAACAAAGCGATTGTCGTTGACAAATTTCCACTGCCGCACACGGAAGAAATATTGCACAAACTTCATGGCGCAAATTACTTTTCAAAGATTGATTTAGCAGCTGCATATCACCAAGTTCTGTTAAGCCCTGAAAGCAGGGAACTGACTACCTTCATAACCGATAGTGGACTGTACAGATTCAAGCGCGTCTGTTTCGGTCTTGCATCAGCACCGTCTGCGTTTCAGAAAATGATGGCCACTATTTTGCAGAACTGCAAAAACACTTTGTGCTACATAGATGATGTCATTGTGTACGGAAGCACACGTGAAGAGCACTTCAAGAATTTGAAACAAGTTTTGCACTTGATTGCAAAGGCTGGATTGAAGTTGAATGACAAATGCATTTTTAATGTGCAAGAAGTCGACTTCCTTGGTCACAGGATCAGTCACAAGGGAATACGCCCTTTACAAAGTAACATTGACGCCATCAAGGCTGTGCCAGCCCCAACAAATGTCGGTACTCTGCGCTCATTCTTGGGCATGGTAGGCTACTACGCCAAATTTATACCTGACTATGCGGTGGTTGTCGAGCCTCTTCGAGAGTTGCTACGTAAGAATGCCACATTCACATGGAACCCTGCAAGACAAGCTTGTTTCGAACAACTGAAATGTTCCCTGGCCACAAGATGTTTACAGCTATTTGATCCTGCGGGTGACATTATTGTCACTACGGATGCCTCATCCATTGGCTTGGGAGCAGTGTTGCAACAGACAAGGAATGATGAACTGGTGACGATTGCTTTTGCTTCTCGCAGGCTTACTTCACAGGAACAGAAGTATTCTGTAGGGGAACTGGAAGCCCTTGCTTGCTTGTGGGCATGCGAATATTGGAGAGTGTACCTTTGGGGTCGTTCATTCATATTACGCACCGATCACCAGGCTCTGGTCACACTCCTTAGTACAAAGGGAGTAGGTCGCCGACCGTTCCGGATTGCGAGGTGGCACGCCAGGCTGTTGGCATACAACTTCACGATTGAATTTCACAAGGGTGACAAGAATACTGTTGCTGATGCTCTTTCAAGGATGCCCCTTCCAGGTCGTGTGGAGGAAGAGGAAGAAGAGACTGTTTGTGTTGTCTCAACATGCATTACTCATGAAGAGTTTGTCATTGAAACGATGCAGGACCCGTTGCTGCAGCAGGTTATAAAGTGGGTGACATCGGCATGGCCCGCAGTGAAGATGTTGCCTGCCGAAGCAGTTCCGTTCTACCGGGTGCAAACTGAGCTCTCAGTCGTTGGAGACCTCCTGCTTCGTGGTGACAAATTTGTAGTACCTTCGTCCCTCGTAGCACGGCTTCTTGACGCAGCCCACGAGTCTCATCCGGGAATAACGAGGACAAAGCAGCGACTACGTGAGCAATACTGGTGGCCTGCTATGTGCAAGCAAGTAGAACAATTCATTGCATCCTGCGCGGTATGCCAATCTGTTGACAAGTCTGCAAAACCCGTGACACCACCTCTGCAGCCAGTTGCATTCCCATCTGCACCATGGCAGAAGCTAGGCATCGATATTGTGGGCCCTTTTTCCGAAGTGCCGGCAGATTGCCGTTTTGCCATTACAGCCATCGATTACTACAGCAAGTGGCCTGAGGTTTGTTTCTCAGCAAGGGTGACAACTGCAACAGTCATCTCCTTTCTGCGAAGCATCTTCAGCAGGGAAGGATATCCAGACGAGATTGTGAGTGATCATGGTGCTCAGTTTACAGCCTTGGAGTTTGACAGTTTCCTCAAAGAACGTGGCATCGCTCATACGTATTCGGCAGTCTATCATCCGCAAGCTAACGGGCAGGTAGAGAGGTTTAATCGAGTACTCAAAGAGTACGTTCAAGTCTGCGCACAAGAACATCGGCCTTTGAAGGAAGCTATCACCGAATACCTGGGAGTCTACCGTTTCACACCGCATGCGACCACAGGAGTGAAGCCTTCCGTCCTTCTTCACGGCCGTCATCCCAGAACAAAACTTGATCTTGTAGGAGCGCCAGGTAAAGTTTTTTCAAGATCCGCAGGCAGCGATGAAGTCCATCCACAGCAGAGTAGCACAAAGGCAACAAGCAAGTAAGACTTACACTGACCGTCGACGAGCTGCAAAGTACTCTCCATTAACAACAGGTCAACCGGTGAGAGTCAAGTTGCCTGGTCACGTGCCTAAGGGCGCTCTGAGCTACTCGAGTCCATTCACCATTGTGGACCAATGTGGTCAAGATACCTACAAGCTCAATGATGGCCGCACATGGAATCGGAGTCGGCTGGTACCTTGCCCCCAACCAGTTCCACCACCTACAGTTCCGAAAAGTTGTTCGCCTGAATCAGCAAAACCACTTGGCGAACCACAGCAGGAGAACCACGACCCACCCCAGCAGCCATCTGTTCAGACGCCAGTTGAAAGGGACGTTCCAGGACTGAGGCATTCGGCGAGACAAAGAAGACCACCAGTGTGGTTTAAAGACTATGAAAGACATTGAGTGTTTATTGTGTTTTTCCAGTGTTAGTTGCTAACTCTTTTGAGGGGGAATAATGTGGTATTGTATTCTGTAGTTATGTTTGTATAAACTAGGTGGCGCTAGGCATGCGCCCTATCTGGTCAGCTGACTCGCACATCTGTATATATATTCATCATTGAACTGAAATAAAAGGGGAGTTGGTCGAAGTAGTTAGGTGGCGGGTGCTTGACGTGGTGGTGCTCCGGCTGCTCCGGGCAGTCGGACCGGGCAGTTCCCCAACGGTACGGGATACAACAAACTGTTTATTGGAAGTGCAGGTGGGCTGGCGGTGGTCGAACGGCTACACGGCGGACACACTCGCAGGCGTCACTCGAAATCCCGGCTGCCCTTCGTCTACCTCTTCGCTGCGCTGCATGAACTCCTGCCGGTCGGTCGCATTACAAAATAAAAAAAATAAACAAATAAAAAAAGTAAGAAATAAAATAAATAAATAAATAAATAAATGAAGTGTATAAGTTTATAGCAAGTGCAGGTGGGCTGGCGGTGGTCGAACGGCGACACGGCGGACACACTCGCAGGCGTCACTCGAAATCCCGGCTGCCCTTCGTCTACCTCTTCGCTGCGCTGCATGAACTCCTGCCGGTCGGTCGCATTACAAAATAAAAAAAATAAACAAATAAAAAAAGTAAGAAATAAAATAAATAAATAAATAAATAAATGAAGTGTATAAGTTTATAGGAAGTGCAGGTGGGCTGGCGGTGGTCGAACGGCTACACGGCGGACACACTCGCAGGCGTCACTCGAAATCCCGGCTGCCCTTCGTCTACCTCTTCGCTGCGCTGCATGAACTCCTGCCGGTCGGTCGCATTACAAAATAAAAAAAAATAAACAAATAAAAAAAGTAAGAAATAAAATAAATAAATAAATAAATGAAGTGTATAAGTTTATAGGAAGTGCAGGTGGGCTGGCGGTGGTCGAACGGCTACACGGCGGACACACTCGCAGGCGTCACTCGAAATCCCGGCTGCCCTTCGTCTACCTCTTCGCTGCGCTGCATGAACTCCTGCCGGTCGGTCGCATTACAAAATAAAAAAAATAAACAAATAAAAAAAGTAAGAAATAAAATAAATAAATAAATAAATGAAGTGTATAAGTTTATAGGAAGTGCAGGTGGGCTGGCGGTGGTCGAACGGCGACACGGCGGACACACTCACAGGAGTCACTCGAAATCCCGGCTGCCCTTCGTCTACCTCTTCGCTGCGCTGCTTGAACTCCTGCCGGTCGGTCCCATTACAAAATAAAAAAAATAAACAAATAAAAAAGTAAGAAATAAAATAAATAAATAAATAAATGAAGTGTATAAGTTTATAGGAAGTGCAGGTGGGCTGGCGGTGGTCGAACGGCTACAAGGCGGACACACTCGCAGGCGTCACTCGAAATCCCGGCTGCCCTTCGTCTACCTCTTCGCTGCGCTGCTTGAACTCCTGCCGGTCGGTCGCATTACAAAATAAAAAAAATAAACAAATAAAAAAGTAAGAAATAAAATAAATAAATAAATAAATGAAGTGTATAAGTTTATAGGAAGTGCAGGTGGGCTGGCGGTGGTCGAACGGCTACAAGGCGGACACACTCGCAGGCGTCACTCGAAATCCCGGCTGCCCTTCGTCTACCTCTTCGCTGCGCTGCTTGAACTCCTGCCGGTCGGTCGCATTACAAAATAAAAAAAAATAAACAAATAAAAAAGTAAGAAATAAAATAAATAAATAAATAAATGAAGTGTATAAGTTTATAGGAAGTGCAGGTGGGCTGGCGGTGGTCGAACGGCGACACGGCGGACACACTCGCAGGCGTCACTCGAAATCCCGGCTGCCCTTCGTCTACCTCTTCGCTGCGCTGCTTGAACTCCTGCCGGTCGGTCCCATTACAAAATAAAAAAAATAAACAAATAAAAAAGTAAGAAATAAAATAAATAAATAAATAAATGAAGTGTATAAGTTTATAGGAAGTGCAGGTGGGCTGGCGGTGGTCGAACGGCTACAAGGCGGACACACTCGCAGGCGTCACTCGAAATCCCGGCTGCCCTTCGTCTACCTCTTCGCTGCGCTGCTTGAACTCCTGCCGGTCAGTCCAATTACAAAATAAATAAATAAATAAACAAATACATAAAATGAGTAAATATAAATAAAAAATAAAGTGCAAAACTGTGTGGTATTGTATTCTGTAGTTATGTTTGCATAAACTAGGTGGCGCTAGGCATGCGCCCTATCTGGTCAGCTGACTCGCACATCTGTATATATATTCATCATTGAACTGGAATAAAAGGGAGTTGGTCGAAGTATGTAGGTGGCGGGTGCTTGACGTGGTGGTGCTCCGGCTGCTCCGGGCAGTCGGACCGGGCAGTTCCCCAACGGCACGGAATACAACAGTTGACGACGAGTGGTGAAGTAACCGAACGCGGAAGCAATGAGCCTGCATCAACCGCCCGAGTTCCTGCCGACGCCCGGGAAGCCCGCCATTCCTTGGACGCAGTGGCACCGCCTTTTCAAGAACTATCTCCTGGCGTCCGGGAGCGACGCTCACCCACCTGCGCGCCGTAAAGCTTTGCTGCTACACTGTTTGGGTGTGGAAGGCCAACGCTTGTACTACGCGTTGCCGGAGGAGAAATCGTCGACGCCGCCTACAGAAGGAAAGGAAGGAAGCGGTACGAGCGACGAGTACGATGCAGCGGTGGCTACGTTGGACGCTTACTTCACTTCTAAAACGAACGTCGTCGTGGAGCGGCATCGGTTCGGACAACGCACCCAACTGCCCGGGGAGACTGCAACAGCGTTCGTCACGGCGTTGCGTGAGCTGGCATTAAGTTGCGACTTCGGTAAGCAGGCTGACGATTTTATTCGTGACCAACTTGTAGCGAAAACGTGCAACCCTGTTCTTCGGGAACGCTTACTGCTTGAAGGCACTTCGCTCACTCTTGAACGCGCACTGGCTATTGCAAACAGTATCGAAGAAGCCACGAAATACTCACTTGAGCTGCAGTCATCGGCTGCGAGCGTTCAAAAGGTCGAAAAACATCGGATGCCATGCCGCTCAGAAACGCAGTTACCGCGTTCGCAGCAGCCGAAGTCCTGTTTCCGTTGCGGGTCTTCAGGGCATCTTGCAGATTCCAAGACATGCAAGGCGCGGGGTAAAACTTGCAGCAAATGTGGCAAACGAGGACATTTTCAGCGTGTCTGTAGAAGCGGCGTGCCTGACGAAAGGGCCCTTGCTGTCCGAGAAGTCGACACCTGTAGTGCATCCGGCGATCTCAACGTGTTGCTTCTCGACCGGCAGTGCAAAGGAGGGATACACACAGAAGTCTTCGTACAAGATGTTCCTATACGTTTCCTCGTAGACACGGGTTCTGCTGTCTCCATTCTGTCGAACGCCACGTATTCAAGGTTGAAACGCTTCCCTTTGCAGCCAACATCAGCGTCACTCTACGATTTCTCTCGCCGCAGAATAACCATCGAGGGGTGTTTCACGGCGCCAGTCATCTTCCAGGATCGGCAGGCCGACATTCTCTTCTACGTCGTCAAGGACGGTACTGACATTCTCGGCATCGACGCTGTCGAAACGCTGCGTCTGCAAATCAACGGTACGTCATTGCAATGCACCCATATTACGCAAGCGCCAGAAGGCCTTGACCGTGAACTGTTTTGCCCGTTTCCGCACTTGTTTGATGGCAAGTTAGGGCTTGCAACAAATTTTGTCCATAAGGTCAAGATAAGAGAAGGAATCACGCCTGTTGTTGCTAAGTTGCGGCGTTTGCCATTTTCAATGCGAGACCGAGTACGCGAAGAGCTGCAGCGCCTTGAGCAAGAAGATGTCATAGAAAAGATTGACACGTCTGAATGGGTGTCTCCAATCGTAGTAGTAGCAAAGAAAAACGGCAAGATAAGAATTTGTGTCGATCTGCGCGAACCAAACAAAGCGATTGTCGTTGACAAATTTCCACTGCCGCACACGGAAGAAATATTGCACAAACTTCATGGCGCAAATTACTTTTCAAAGATTGATTTAGCAGCTGCATATCACCAAGTTCTGTTAAGCCCTGAAAGCAGGGAACTGACTACCTTCATAACCGATAGTGGACTGTACAGATTCAAGCGCGTCTGTTTCGGTCTTGCATCAGCACCGTCTGCGTTTCAGAAAATGATGGCCACTATTTTGCAGAACTGCAAAAACACTTTGTGCTACATAGATGATGTCATTGTGTACGGAAGCACACGTGAAGAGCACTTCAAGAATTTGAAACAAGTTTTGCACTTGATTGCAAAGGCTGGATTGAAGTTGAATGACAAATGCATTTTTAATGTGCAAGAAGTCGACTTCCTTGGTCACAGGATCAGTCACAAGGGAATACGCCCTTTACAAAGTAACATTGACGCCATCAAGGCTGTGCCAGCCCCAACAAATGTCGGTACTCTGCGCTCATTCTTGGGCATGGTAGGCTACTACGCCAAATTTATACCTGACTATGCGGTGGTTGTCGAGCCTCTTCGAGAGTTGCTACGTAAGAATGCCACATTCACATGGAACCCTGCAAGACAAGCTTGTTTCGAACAACTGAAATGTTCCCTGGCCACAAGATGTTTACAGCTATTTGATCCTGCGGGTGACATTATTGTCACTACGGATGCCTCATCCATTGGCTTGGGAGCAGTGTTGCAACAGACAAGGAATGATGAACTGGTGACGATTGCTTTTGCTTCTCGCAGGCTTACTTCACAGGAACAGAAGAATTCTGTAGGGGAACTGGAAGCCCTTGCTTGCTTGTGGGCATGCGAATATTGGAGAGTGTACCTTTGGGGTCGTTCATTCATATTACGCACCGATCACCAGGCTCTGGTCACACTCCTTAGTACAAAGGGAGTAGGTCGCCGACCGTTCCGGATTGCGAGGTGGCACGCCAGGCTGTTGGCATACAACTTCACGATTGAATTTCACAAGGGTGACAAGAATACTGTTGCTGATGCTCTTTCAAGGATGCCCCTTCCAGGTCGTGTGGAGGAAGAGGAAGAAGAGACTGTTTGTGTTGTCTCAACATGCATTACTCATGAAGAGTTTGTCATTGAAACGATGCAGGACCCGTTGCTGCAGCAGGTTATAAAGTGGGTGACATCGGCATGGCCCGCAGTGAAGATGTTGCCTGCCGAAGCAGTTCCGTTCTACCGGGTGCAAACTGAGCTCTCAGTCGTTGGAGACCTCCTGCTTCGTGGTGACAAATTTGTAGTACCTTCGTCCCTCGTAGCACGGCTTCTTGACGCAGCCCACGAGTCTCATCCGGGAATAACGAGGACAAAGCAGCGACTACGTGAGCAATACTGGTGGCCTGCTATGTGCAAGCAAGTAGAACAATTCATTGCATCCTGCGCGGTATGCCAATCTGTTGACAAGTCTGCAAAACCCGTGACACCACCTCTGCAGCCAGTTGCATTCCCATCTGCACCATGGCAGAAGCTAGGCATCGATATTGTGGGCCCTTTTTCCGAAGTGCCGGCAGATTGCCGTTTTGCCATTACAGCCATCGATTACTACAGCAAGTGGCCTGAGGTTTGTTTCTCAGCAAGGGTGACAACTGCAACAGTCATCTCCTTTCTGCGAAGCATCTTCAGCAGGGAAGGATATCCAGACGAGATTGTGAGTGATCATGGTGCTCAGTTTACAGCCTTGGAGTTTGACAGTTTCCTCAAAGAACGTGGCATCGCTCATACGTATTCGGCAGTCTATCATCCGCAAGCTAACGGGCAGGTAGAGAGGTTTAATCGAGTACTCAAAGAGTACGTTCAAGTCTGCGCACAAGAACATCGGCCTTTGAAGGAAGCTATCACCGAATACCTGGGAGTCTACCGTTTCACACCGCATGCGACCACAGGAGTGAAGCCTTCCGTCCTTCTTCACGGCCGTCATCCCAGAACAAAACTTGATCTTGTAGGAGCGCCAGGTAAAGTTTTTTCAAGATCCGCAGGCAGCGATGAAGTCCATCCACAGCAGAGTAGCACAAAGGCAACAAGCAAGTAAGACTTACACTGACCGTCGACGAGCTGCAAAGTACTCTCCATTAACAACAGGTCAACCGGTGAGAGTCAAGTTGCCTGGTCACGTGCCTAAGGGCGCTCTGAGCTACTCGAGTCCATTCACCATTGTGGACCAATGTGGTCAAGATACCTACAAGCTCAATGATGGCCGCACATGGAATCGGAGTCGGCTGGTACCTTGCCCCCAACCAGTTCCACCACCTACAGTTCCGAAAAGTTGTTCGCCTGAATCAGCAAAACCACTTGGCGAACCACAGCAGGAGAACCACGACCCACCCCAGCAGCCATCTGTTCAGACGCCAGTTGAAAGGGACGTTCCAGGACTGAGGCATTCGGCGAGACAAAGAAGACCACCAGTGTGGTTTAAAGACTATGAAAGACATTGAGTGTTTATTGTGTTTTTCCAGTGTTAGTTGCTAACTCTTTTGAGGGGGAATAATGTGGTATTGTATTCTGTAGTTATGTTTGTATAAACTAGGTGGCGCTAGGCATGCGCCCAATCTGGTCAGCTGACTCGCACATCTGTATATATATTCATCATTGAACTGAAATAAAAGGGGAGTTGGTCGAAGTAGTTAGGTGGCGGGTGCTTGACGTGGTGGTGCTCCGGCTGCTCCGGGCAGTCGGACCGGGCAGTTCCCCAACGGTACGGGATACAACAAACTGTTTATTGGAAGTGCAGGTGGGCTGGCGGTGGTCGAACGGCTACACGGCGGACACACTCGCAGGCGTCACTCGAAATCCCGGCTGCCCTTCGTCTACCTCTTCGCTGCGCTGCATGAACTCCTGCCGGTCGGTCGCATTACAAAATAAAAAAATAAACAAATAAAAAAAAGTAAGAAATAAAATAAATAAATAAATAAATAAATGAAGTGTATAAGTTTATAGGAAGTGCAGGTGGGCTGGCGGTGGTCGAACGGCGACACGGCGGACACACTCGCAGGCGTCACTCGAAATCCCGGCTGCCCTTCGTCTACCTCTTCGCTGCGCTGCATGAACTCCTGCCGGTCGGTCGCATTACAAAATAAAAAAATAAACAAATAAAAAAGTAAGAAATAAAATAAATAAATAAATAAATAAATGAAGTGTATAAGTTTATAGGAAGTGCAGGTGGGCTGGCGGTGGTCGAACGGCTACACGGCGGACACACTCGCAGGCGTCACTCGAAATCCCGGCTGCCCTTCGTCTACCTCTTCGCTGCGCTGCATGAACTCCTGCCAGTCGGTCGCATTACAAAATAAAAAAAAATAAACAAATAAAAAAAGTAAGAAATAAAATAAATAAATAAATAAATAAATGAAGTGTATAAGTTTATAGGAAGTGCAGGTGGGCTGGCGGTGGTCGAACGGCTACACGGCGGACACACTCGCAGGCGTCACTCGAAATCCCGGCTGCCCTTCGTCTACCTCTTCGCTGCGCTGCATGAACTCCTGCCGGTCGGTCGCATTACAAAATAAAAAAAATAAACAAATAAAAAAAGTAAGAAATAAAATAAATAAATAAATAAATAAATGAAGTGTATAAGTTTATAGGAAGTGCAGGTGGGCTGGCGGTGGTCGAACGGCGACACGGCGGACACACTCATAGGAGTCACTCGAAATCCCGGCTGCCCTTCGTCTACCTCTTCGCTGCGCTGCTTGAACTCCTGCCGGTCGGTCCAATTACAAAATAAATAAATAAATAAACAAATAAATAAAATAAGTAAATATAAATAAAAAATAAAGTGCAAAACTGTTTATTGGAAGTGCAGGTGGGCTGGCGGTGGTCGAACGGCGACACGGCGGACACACTCATAGGCGTCACTCGAAATCCCGGCTGACCTTCGTCTACCTCTTCGCTGCGCTGCTTGAACTCCTGCCGGTCGGTCCAATTACAAAATAAATAAATAAATAAACAAATAAATAAAATGAGTAAATATAAATAAAAAATAAAGTGCAAAACTGTTTATTGGAAGTGCAGGTGGGCTGGCGGTGGTCGAACGGCGACACGGCGGACACACTCATAGGCGTCACTCGAAATCCCGGCTGCCCTTCGTCTACCTCTTCGCTGCGCTGCTTGAACTCCTGCCGGTCGGTCCAATTACAAAATAAATAAATAAATAAACAAATAAATAAAATAAGTAAATATAAATAAAAAACAAAGTGCAAAACTGTTTATTGGAAGTGCAGGTGGGCTGGCGGTGGTCGAACGGCGACACGGCGGACACACTCGCAGGCGTCACTCGAAATCCCGGCTGCCCTTCGTCTACCTCTTCGCTGCGCTGCTTGAACTCCTGCCGGTCGGTCCAATTACAAAATAAATAAATAAATAAACAAATAAATAAAATAAGTAAATATAAATAAAAAATAAAGTGCAAAACTGTTTATTGGAAGTGCAGGTGAGCTGGCGGTGGTCGAACGGCGACACGGCGGACACACTCGCAGGCGTCACTCGAAATCCCGGCTGCCCTTCGTCTACCTCTTCGCTGCGCTGCTTGAACTCCTGCCGGTCGGTCCAATTACAAAATAAATAAATAAATAAACAAATAAATAAAATAAGTAAATATAAATAAAAAATAAAGTGCAAAACTGTTTATTGGAAGTGCAGGTGGGCTGGCGGTGGTCGAACGGCGACACGGCGGACACACTCGCAGGCGTCACTCGAAATCCCGGCTGCCCTTCGTCTACCTCTTCGCTGCGCTGCTTGAACTCCTGCCGGTCGGTCCAATTACAAAATAAATAAATAAATAAACAAATAAATAAAATAAGTAAATATAAATAAAAAATAAAGTGCAAAACTGTTTATTGGAAGTGCAGGTGAGCTGGCGGTGGTCGAACGGCGACACGGCGGACACACTCGCAGGCGTCACTCGAAATCCCGGCTGCTTTTCGTATACCTCTTCGCTGCGCTGCTTGAACTCCTGCCGGTCGGTCCAATTACAAAATAAATAAATAAATAAACAAATAATTATATGAGTAAATATAAATAAAAAATAAAGTGCAAAACTGTTTATTGGAAGTGCAGGTGGGCTGGCGGTGGTCGAACGGCGACACGGCGGACACACTCGCAGGCGTCACTCGAAATCCCGGCTGCCCTTCGTCTACCTCTTCGCTGCGCTGCTTGAACTCCTGCCGGTCGGTCCAATTACAAAATAAATAAATAAATAAACAAATAAATAAAATGAGTAAATATAAATAAAAAATAAAGTGCAAAACTGTTTATTGGAAGTGCAGGTGGGCTGGCAGTGGTCGAACGGCGACACGGCGGACACACTCGCAGGCGTCACTCGAAATCCCGGCTGCCCTTCGTCTACCTCTTCGCTGCGCTGCTTGCACTCCTGCCGGTCGGTCCAATAACAAAATAAATAAATAAATAAACAAATAATTATATGAGTAAATATAAATAAAAAATAAAGTGCAAAACTGTTTATTGGAAGTGCAGGTGGGCTGGCGGTGGTCGAACGGCGACACGGCGGACACACTCGCAGGCGTCACTCGAAATCCCGGCTGCCCTTCGTCTACCTCTTCGCTGCGCTGCTTGAACTCCTCCCGTTCGGTCCCATTACAAAATAAATAAAAATTAAGCAAATAAAAATAAGTAAAAATTAAATATATAAATAAGTAAATAAATGAAGTGTAAAAGTTTATTGGAAGCGCAGTTGGGCTGGCGGTGGTCGAACGGCTACACGGCGGACACACTCGCAGGCGTCACTCGAAATCCCGGCTGCCCTTCGTCTACCTCTTCGCTGCGCTGCTTGAACTCCTCCCGTTCGGTCCCATTACAAAATAAATAAAAATTAAGCAAATAAAAATAAGTAAAAATTAAATATATAAATAAGTAAATAAATGAAGTGTAAAAGTTTATTGGAAGCGCAGTTGGGCTGGCGGTGGTCGAACGGCTACACGGCGGGCACACTCGCAGGCGTCACTCGAAATCCCGGCTGCCCTTCGTCTACCTCTTCGCTGCGCTGCCTGAACTCCTGCCGGTCAGTCCAATTACA
Source organism: Amblyomma americanum (assembly GCA_030143305.2). NCBI lineage: Eukaryota > Metazoa > Arthropoda > Arachnida > Ixodida > Ixodidae > Amblyomma > Amblyomma americanum. Next base: position 37,864 of record JARKHS020011914.1, read on the forward strand.
AAATAAATAAATAAATAAACAAATACATAAAATGAGTAAATATAGATAAAAAATAAAGTGCAAAACTGTTTATTGGAAGTGCAGGTGGGCTGGCGGTGGTCGAACGGCGACACGGCGGACACACTCGCAGGCGTCACTCGAAATCCCGGCTGCCCTTCGTCTACCTCTTCGCTGCGCTGCTTGAACTCCTGCCGGTCAGTCCAATTACAAAATAAATAAATAAATAAACAAATACATAAAATGAGTAAATATAAATAAAAAATAAAGTGCAAAACTGTTTATTGGAAGTGCAGGTGGGCTGGCGGTGGTCGAACGGCGACACGGCGGACACACTCGCAGGCGTCACTCGAAATCCCGGCTGCCCTTCGTCTACCTCTTCGCTGCGCTGCTTGAACTCCTCCCGTTCGGTCCCATTACAAAATAAATAAAAATTAAACAAATAAAAATAAGTAAAAATAAATATATAAATAAGTAAATAAATAAATAAATGAAGTGTAAAAGTTTATTGGAAGCGCAGTTGGGCTGGCGGTGGTCGAACGGCGACACGGCGGACACACTCATAGGCGTCACTCGAAATCCCGGCTGCCCTTCGTCTACCTCTTCGCTGCGCTGCATGAACTCCTGCCGGTCGGTCGCATTACAAAATAAAAAAAATAAACAAATAAAAAAAGTAAGAAATAAAATAAATAAATAAATAAATAAATGAAGTGTATAAGTTTATAGGAAGTGCAGGTGGGCTGGCGGTGGTCGAACGGCTACACGGCGGACACACTCGCAGGCGTCACTCGAAATCCCGGCTGCCCTTCGTCTACCTCTTCGCTGCGCTGCATGAACTCCTGCCGGTCGGTCGCATTACAAAATAAAAAAAATAAACAAATAAAAAAAGTAAGAAATAAAATAAATAAAGAAATAAATAAATGAAGTGTATAAGTTTATAGGAAGTGCAGGTGGGCTGGCGGTGGTCGAACGGCTACACGGCGGACACACTCGCAGGCGTCACTCGAAATCCCGGCTGCCCTTCGTCTACCTCTTCGCTGCGCTGCATGAACTCCTGCCGGTCGGTCGCATTACAAAATAAAAAAAATAAACAAATAAAAAAAGTAAGAAATAAAATAAATAAATAAATAAATAAATGAAGTGTATAAGTTTATAGGAAGTGCAGGTGGGCTGGCGGTGGTCGAACGGCGACACGGCGGACACACTCATAGGAGTCACTCGAAATCCCGGCTGCCCTTCGTCTACCTCTTCGCTGCGCTGCTTGAACTCCTGCCGGTCGGTCCAATTACAAAATAAATAAATAAATAAACAAATAAATAAAATAAGTAAATATAAATAAAAAATAAAGTGCAAAACTGTTTATTGGAAGTGCAGGTGGGCTGGCGGTGGTCGAACGGCGACACGGCGGACACACTCATAGGCGTCACTCGAAATCCCGGCTGACCTTCGTCTACCTCTTCGCTGCGCTGCTTGAACTCCTGCCGGTCGGTCCAATTACAAAATAAATAAATAAATAAACAAATAAATAAAATGAGTAAATATAAATAAAAAATAAAGTGCAAAACTGTTTATTGGAAGTGCAGGTGGGCTGGCGGTGGTCGAACGGCGACACGGCGGACACACTCATAGGCGTCACTCGAAATCCCGGCTGCCCTTCGTCTACCTCTTCGCTGCGCTGCTTGAACTCCTGCCGGTCGGTCCAATTACAAAATAAATAAATAAATAAACAAATAAATAAAATAAGTAAATATAAATAAAAAACAAAGTGCAAAACTGTTTATTGGAAGTGCAGGTGGGCTGGCGGTGGTCGAACGGCGACACGGCGGACACACTCGCAGGCGTCACTCGAAATCCCGGCTGCCCTTCGTCTACCTCTTCGCTGCGCTGCTTGAACTCCTGCCGGTCGGTCCAATTACAAAATAAATAAATAAATAAACAAATAAATAAAATAAGTAAATATAAATAAAAAATAAAGTGCAAAACTGTTTATTGGAAGTGCAGGTGAGCTGGCGGTGGTCGAACGGCGACACGGCGGACACACTCGCAGGCGTCACTCGAAATCCCGGCTGCCCTTCGTCTACCTCTTCGCTGCGCTGCTTGAACTCCTGCCGGTCGGTCCAATTACAAAATAAATAAATAAATAAACAAATAAATAAAATAAGTAAATATAAATAAAAAATAAAGTGCAAAACTGTTTATTGGAAGTGCAGGTGGGCTGGCGGTGGTCGAACGGCGACACGGCGGACACACTCGCAGGCGTCACTCGAAATCCCGGCTGCCCTTCGTCTACCTCTTCGCTGCGCTGCTTGAACTCCTGCCGGTCGGTCCAATTACAAAATAAATAAATAAATAAACAAATAAATAAAATAAGTAAATATAAATAAAAAATAAAGTGCAAAACTGTTTATTGGAAGTGCAGGTGAGCTGGCGGTGGTCGAACGGCGACACGGCGGACACACTCGCAGGCGTCACTCGAAATCCCGGCTGCTTTTCGTCTACCTCTTCGCTGCGCTGCTTGAACTCCTGCCGGTCGGTCCAATTACAAAATAAATAAATAAATAAACAAATAATTATATGAGTAAATATAAATAAAAAATAAAGTGCAAAACTGTTTATTGGAAGTGCAGGTGGGCTGGCGGTGGTCGAACGGCGACACGGCGGACACACTCGCAGGCGTCACTCGAAATCCCGGCTGCCCTTCGTCTACCTCTTCGCTGCGCTGCTTGAACTCCTGCCGGTCGGTCCAATTACAAAATAAATAAATAAATAAACAAATAAATAAAATGAGTAAATATAAATAAAAAATAAAGTGCAAAACTGTTTATTGGAAGTGCAGGTGGGCTGGCAGTGGTCGAACGGCGACACGGCGGACACACTCGCAGGCGTCACTCGAAATCCCGGCTGCCCTTCGTCTACCTCTTCGCTGCGCTGCTTGCACTCCTGCCGGTCGGTCCAATAACAAAATAAATAAATAAATAAACAAATAATTATATGAGTAAATATAAATAAAAAATAAAGTGCAAAACTGTTTATTGGAAGTGCAGGTGGGCTGGCGGTGGTCGAACGGCGACACGGCGGACACACTCGCAGGCGTCACTCGAAATCCCGGCTGCCCTTCGTCTACCTCTTCGCTGCGCTGCTTGAACTCCTCCCGTTCGGTCCCATTACAAAATAAATAAAAATTAAGCAAATAAAAATAAGTAAAAATTAAATATATAAATAAGTAAATAAATGAAGTGTAAAAGTTTATTGGAAGCGCAGTTGGGCTGGCGGTGGTCGAACGGCTACACCGCGGGCACACTCGCAGGCGTCACTCGAAATCCCGGCTGCCCTTCGTCTACCTCTTCGCTGCGCTGCCTGAACTCCTGCCGGTCAGTCCAATTACAAAATAAATAAATAAATAAACAAATACATAAAATGAGTAAATATAGATAAAAAATAAAGTGCAAAACTGTTTATTGGAAGTGCAGGTGGGCTGGCGGTGGTCGAACGGCGACACGGCGGACACACTCGCAGGCGTCACTCGAAATCCCGGCTGCCCTTCGTCTACCTCTTCGCTGCGCTGCTTGAACTCCTGCCGGTCAGTCCAATTACAAAATAAATAAATAAATAAACAAATACATAAAATGAGTAAATATAAATAAAAAATAAAGTGCAAAACTGTTTATTGGAAGTGCAGGTGGGCTGGCGGTGGTCGAACGGCGACACGGCGGACACACTCGCAGGCGTCACTCGAAATCCCGGCTGCCCTTCGTCTACCTCTTCGCTGCGCTGCTTGAACTCCTCCCGTTCGGTCCCATTACAAAATAAATAAAAATTAAACAAATAAAAATAAGTAAAAATAAATATATAAATAAGTAAATAAATAAATAAATGAAGTGTAAAAGTTTATTGGAAGCGCAGTTGGGCTGGCGGTGGTCGAACGGCGACACGGCGGACACACTCATAGGCGTCACTCGAAATCCCGGCTGCCCTTCGTCTACCTCTTCGCTGCGCTGCCTGAACTCCTGCCGGTCAGTCCAATTACAAAATAAATAAATAAATAAACAAATACATAAAATGAGTAAATATAAATAAAAAATAAAGTGCAAAACTGTTTATTGGAAGTGCAGGTGGGCTGGTGGTGGTCGAACGGCTACACGGCGGACACACTCGCAGGCGTCACTCGAAATCCCGGCTGCCCTTCGTCTACCTCTTCGCTGCGGTGCTTGAACTCCTGCCGGTCGGTCCAATTACAAAATAAATAAATAAATAAACAAATACATAAAATGAGTAAATATAAATAAAAAATAAAGTGCAAAACTGTTTATTGGAAGTGCAGGTGGGCTGGTGGTGGTCGAACGGCTACACGGCGGACACACTCGCAGGCGTCACTCGAAATCCCGGCTGCCCTTCGTCTACCTCTTCGCTGCGCTGCCTGAACTCCTGCCGGTCGGTCCAATTACAAAATAAATAAATAAATAAACAAATACATAAAATGAGTAAATATAAATAAAAAATAAAGTGCAAAACTGTTTATTGGAAGTGCAGGTGGGCTGGTGGTGGTCGAACGGCTACACGGCGGACACACTCGCAGGCGTCACTCGAAATCCCGGCTGCCCTTCGTCTACCTCTTCGCTGCGCTGCCTGAACTCCTGCCGGTCAGTCCAATTACAAAATAAATAAATAAATAAACAAATACATAAAATGAGTAAATATAAATAAAAAATAAAGTGCAAAACTGTTTATTGGAAGTGCAGGTGGGCTGGCGGTGGTCGAACGGCGACACGGCGGACACACTCGCAGGCGTCACTCGAAATCCCGGCTGCCCTTCGTCTACCTCTTCGCTGCGCTGCTTGAACTCCTCCCGTTCGGTCCCATTACAAAATAAATAAAAATTAAACAAATAAAAATAAGTAAAAATAAATATATAAATAAGTAAATAAATAAATAAATGAAGTGTAAAAGTTTATTGGAAGCGCAGTTGGGCTGGCGGTGGTCGAACGGCGACACGGCGGACACACTCATAGGCGTCACTCGAAATCCCGGCTGCCCTTCGTCTACCTCTTCGCTGCGCTGCCTGAACTCCTGCCGGTCGGTCCAATTACAAAATAAATAAATAAATAAACAAATACATAAAATGAGTAAATATAAATAAAAAATAAAGTGCAAAACTGTTTATTGGAAGTGCAGGTGGGCTGGTGGTGGTCGAACGGCGACATGGCGGACACACTCATAGGCGTCACTCGAAATCCCGGCTGCCCTTCGTCTACCTCTTCGCTGCGCTGCCTGAACTCCTGCCGGTCAGTCCAATTACAAAATAAATAAATAAATAAACAAATACATAAAATGAGTAAATATAAATAAAAAATAAAGTGCAAAACTGTTTATTGGAAGTGCAGGTGGGCTGGTGGTGGTCGAACGGCTACACGGCGGACACACTCGCAGGCGTCACTCGAAATCCCGGCTGCCCTTCGTCTACCTCTTCGCTGCGCTGCCTGAACTCCTGCCGGTCGGTCCAATTACAAAATAAATAAATAAATAAACAAATACATAAAATGAGTAAATATAAATAAAAAATAAAGTGCAAAACTGTTTATTGGAAGTGCAGGTGGGCTGGTGGTGGTCGAACGGCTACACGGCGGACACACTCATAGGCGTCACTCGAAATCCCGGCTGCCCTTCGTCTACCTCTTCGCTGCGCTGCCTGAACTCCTGCCGGTCAGTCCAATTACAAAATAAATAAATAAATAAAAAAATACATAAAATGAGTAAATATAAATAAAAAATAAAGTGCAAAACTGTTTATTGGAAGTGCAGGTGGGCTGGCGGTGGTCGAACGGCGACACGGCGGACACACTCGCAGGCGTCACTCGAAATCCCGGCTGCCCTTCGTCTACCTCTTCGCTGCGGTGCTTGAACTCCTGCCGGTCAGTCCAATTACAAAATAAATAAATAAATAAACAAATACATAAAATGAGTAAATATAAATAAAAAATAAAGTGCAAAACTGTTTATTGGAAGTGCAGGTGGGCTGGCGGTGGTCGAACGGCGACACGGCGGACACACTCGCAGGCGTCACTCGAAATCCCGGCTGCCCTTCGTCTACCTCTTCGCTGCGCTGCTTGAACTCCTGCCGGTCGGTCGCATTACAAAATAAAAAAATAAACAAATTAAAAAGTAAGAAATAAAATAAATAAATAAATAAAGTGTATATGTTTATAGGAAGTGCAGGTGGGCTGGCGGTGGTCGAACGGCGACACGGCGGACACACTCGCAGGAGTCACTCGAAATCCCGGCTGCCCTTCGTCTACCTCTTCGCTGCGCTGCTTGAACTCCTGCCGGTCAGTCCAATTACAAAATAAATAAATAAATAAACAAATACATAAAATGAGTAAATATAAATAAAAAATAAAGTGCAAAACTGTTTATTGGAAGTGCAGGTGGGCTGGCGGTGGTCGAACGGCTACACGGCGGACACACTCATAGGCGTCACTCGAAATCCCGGCTGCCCTTCGTCTACCTCTTCGCTGCGCTGCTTGAACTCCTGCCGGTCGGTCGCATTACAAAATAAAAAAATAAACAAATTAAAAAGTAAGAAATAAAATAAATAAATAAATAAAGTGTATATGTTTATAGGAAGTGCAGGTGGGCTGGCGGTGGTCGAACGGCGACACGGCGGACACACTCGCAGGAGTCACTCGAAATCCCGGCTGCCCTTCGTCTACCTCTTCGCTGCGCTGCTTGAACTCCTGCCGGTCAGTCCAATTACAAAATAAATAAATAAATAAACAAATACATAAAATGAGTAAATATAAAAAAAATAAAATATCAAAACTGTTTATTGGAAGTGCAGGTGGGCTGGCGGTGGTCGAACGGCGACACGGCGGACACACTCATAGGCGTCACTCGAAATCCCGGCTGCCCTTCGTCTACCTCTTCGCTGCGCTGCATGAACTCCTGCCGGTCGGTCCAATTACAAAATAAATAAATAAATAAACAAATACATAAAATGAGTAAATATAAATAAAAATAAAATATCAAAACTGTTTATTGGAAGTGCAGGTGGGCTGGCGGTGGTCGAACGGCGACACGGCGGACACACTCATAGGCGTCACTCCAAATCCCGGCTGCCCTTCGTCTACCTCTTCGCTGCGCTGCTTGAACTCCTGCCGGTCGGTCCAATTACAAAATAAATAAATAAATAAACAAATACATAAAATGAGTAAATATAAATAAAAAATAAAGTGCAAAACTGTTTATTGGAAGTGCAGGTGGGCTGGCGGTGGTCGAACGGCGACACGGCGGACACACTCATAGGCGTCACTCGAAATCCCGGCTGCCCTTCGTCTACCTCTTCGCTGCGCTGCTTGAACTCCTGCCGGTCGGTCCAATTACAAAATAAATAAATAAATAAACAAATACATAAAATGAGTAAATATAAATAAAAAATAAAGTGCAAAACTGTTTATTGGAAGTGCAGGTGGGCTGGCGGTGGTCGAACGGCGACACGGCGGACACACTCGCAGGCGTCACTCGAAATCCCGGCTGCCCTTCGTCTACCTCTTCGCTGCGCTGCATGAACTCCTGCCGGTCGGTCCAATTACAAAATAAATAAATAAATAAACAAATACATAAAATGAGTAAATATAAAAAAAAAAATATCAAAACTGTTTATTGGAAGTGCAGGTGGGCTGGCGGTGGTCGAACGGCGACACGGCGGACACACTCATAGGCGTCACTCCAAATCCCGGCTGCCCTTCGTCTACCTCTTCGCTGCGCTGCTTGAACTCCTGCCGGTCGGTCCAATTACAAAATAAATAAATAAATAAACAAATACATAAAATGATTAAATATAAATAAAAAATAAAGTGCAAAACTGTTTATTGGAAGTGCAGGTGGGCTGGCGGTGGTCGAACGGCGACACGGCGGACACACTCATAGGCGTCACTCCAAATCCCGGCTGCCCTTCGTCTACCTCTTCGCTGCGCTGCTTGAACTCCTGCCGGTCGGTCCAATTACAAAATAAATAAATAAATAAACAAATACATAAAATGAGTAAATATAAATAAAAAATAAAGTGCAAAACTGTTTATTGGAAGTGCAGGTGGGCTGGCGGTGGTCGAACGGCGACACGGCGGACACACTCATAGGCGTCACTCCAAATCCCGGCTGCCCTTCGTCTACCTCTTCGCTGCGCTGCATGAACTCCTGCCGGTCGGTCCAATTACAAAATAAATAAATAAATAAACAAATACATAAAATGAGTAAATATAAATAAAAATAAAATATCAAAACTGTTTATTGGAAGTGCAGGTGGGCTGGCGGTGGTCGAACGGCGACACGGCGGACACACTCATAGGCGTCACTCGAAATCCCGGCTGCCCTTCGTCTACCTCTTCGCTGCGCTGCTTGAACTCCTGCCGGTCGGTCCAATTACAAAATAAATAAATAAATAAACAAATACATAAAATGAGTAAATATAAATAAAAAATAAAGTGCAAAACTGTTTATTGGAAGTGCAGGTGGGCTGGCGGTGGTCGAACGGCGACACGGCGGACACACTCGCAGGCGTCACTCCAAATCCCGGCTGCCCTTCGTCTACCTCTTCGCTGCGCTGCCTGAACTCCTGCCGGTCGGTCCAATTACAAAATAAATAAATAAATAAACAAATACATAAAATGAGTAAATATAAATAAAAAATAAAGTGCAAAACTGTTTATTGGAAGTGCAGGTGGGCTGGCGGTGGTCGAACGGCTACACGGCGGACACACTCATAGGCGTCACTCCAAATCCCGGCTGCCCTTCGTCTACCTCTTCGCTGCGCTGCTTGAACTCCTGCCGGTCGGTCGCATTACAAAATAAAAAAATAAACAAATTAAAAAGTAAGAAATAAAATAAATAAATAAATAAAGTGTATATGTTTATAGGAAGTGCAGGTGGGCTGGCGGTGGTCGAACGGCGACACGGCGGACACACTCGCAGGAGTCACTCGAAATCCCGGCTGCCCTTCGTCTACCTCTTCGCTGCGCTGCTTGAACTCCTGCCGGTCAGTCCAATTACAAAATAAATAAATAAATAAACAAATACATAAAATGAGTAAATATATAAAAAAAATAAAATATCAAAACTGTTTATTGGAAGTGCAGGTGGGCTGGCGGTGGTCGAACGGCGACACGGCGGACACACTCATAGGCGTCACTCGAAATCCCGGCTGCCCTTCGTCTACCTCTTCGCTGCGCTGCTTGAACTCCTGCCGGTCGGTCCAATTACAAAATAAATAAATAAATAAACAATTACATAAAATGAGTAAATATAAATAAAAAATAAAGTGCAAAACTGTTTATTGGAAGTGCAGGTGGGCTGGCGGTGGTCGAACGGCGACACGGCGGACACACTCATAGGCGTCACTCGAAATCCCGGCTGCCCTTCGTCTACCTCTTCGCTGCGCTGCTTGAACTCCTGCCGGTCAGTCCAATTACAAAATAAATAAATAAATAAACAATTACATAAAATGAGTAAATATAAATAAAAAATAAAGTGCAAAACTGTTTATTGGAAGTGCAGGTGGGCTGGCGGTGGTCGAACGGCGACACGGCGGACACACTCATAGGCGTCACTCGAAATCCCGGCTGCCCTTCGTCTACCTCTTCGCTGCGCTGCTTGAACTCCTGCCGGTCAGTCCAATTACAAAATAAATAAATAAATAAACAATTACATAAAATGAGTAAATATAAATAAAAAATAAAGTGCAAAACTGTTTATTGGAAGTGCAGGTGGGCTGGCGGTGGTCGAACGGCGACACGGCGGGCACACTCATAGGCGTCACTCGAAATCCCGGCTGCCCTTCGTCTACCTCTTCGCTGCGCTGCTTGAACTCCTGCCGGTCAGTCTAATTACAAAATAAATAAATAAATAAACAATTACATAAAATGAGTAAATATAAATAAAAAATAAAGTGCAAAACTGTTTATTGGAAGTGCAGGTGGGCTGGCGGTGGTCGAACGGCGACACGGCGGACACACTCATAGGCGTCACTCGAAATCCCGGCTGCCCTTCGTCTACCTCTTCGCTGCGCTGCTTGAACTCCTGCCGGTCAGTCCAATTACAAAATAAATAAATAAATAAACAATTACATAAAATGAGTAAATATAAATAAAAAATAAAGTGCAAAACTGTTTATTGGAAGTGCAGGTGGGCTGGCGGTGGTCGAACGGCGACACGGCGGACACACTCATAGGCGTCACTCGAAATCCCGGCTGCCCTTCGTCTACCTCTTCGCTGCGCTGCTTGAACTCCTGCCGGTCAGTCCAATTACAAAATAAATAAATAAATAAACAATTACATAAAATGAGTAAATATAAATAAAAAATAAAGTGCAAAACTGTTTATTGGAAGTGCAGGTGGGCTGGCGGTGGTCGAACGGCGACACGGCGGGCACACTCATAGGCGTCACTCGAAATCCCGGCTGCCCTTCGTCTACCTCTTCGCTGCGCTGCTTGAACTCCTGCCGGTCAGTCTAATTACAAAATAAATAAATAAATAAACAATTACATAAAATGAGTAAATATAAATAAAAAATAAAGTGCAAAACTGTTTATTGGAAGTGCAGGTGGGCTGGCGGTGGTCGAACGGCGACACGGCGGACACACTCATAGGCGTCACTCGAAATCCCGGCTGCCCTTCGTCTACCTCTTCGCTGCGCTGCTTGAACTCCTGCCGGTCAGTCCAATTACAAAATAAATAAATAAATAAACAATTACATAAAATGAGTAAATATAAATAAAAAATAAAGTGCAAAACTGTTTATTGGAAGTGCAGGTGGGCTGGCGGTGGTCGAACGGCGACACGGCGGACACTCATAGGCGTCACTCGAAATCCCGGCTGCCCTTCGTCTACCTCTTCGCTGCGCTGCTTGAACTCCTGCCGGTCAGTCTAATTACAAAATAAATAAATAAATAAACAATTACATAAAATGAGTAAATATAAATAAAAAATAAAGTGCAAAACTGTTTATTGGAAGTGCAGGTGGGCTGGCGGTGGTCGAACGGCGACACGGCGGGCACTCATAGGCGTCACTCGAAATCCCGGCTGCCCTTCGTCTACCTCTTCGCTGCGCTGCTTGAGCTCCTGCCGGTCAGTCCAATTACAAAATAAATAAATAAATAAACAAATAAATAAAATGAGTAAATATAAATAAAAAATAAAGTGCAAAACTGTTTATTGGAAGTGCAGGTGGGCTGGCGGTGGTCGAACGGCGACACGGCGGACACACTCATAGGCGTCACTCGAAATCCCGGCTGCCCTTCGTCTACCTCTTCGCTGCGCTGCTTGAACTCCTGCCGGTCAGTCCAATTACAAAATAAATAAATAAATAAACAATTACATAAAATGAGTAAATATAAATAAAAAATAAAGTGCAAAACTGTTTATTGGAAGTGCAGGTGGGCTGGCGGTGGTCGAACGGCGACACGGCGGACACTCATAGGCGTCACTCGAAATCCCGGCTGCCCTTCGTCTACCTCTTCGCTGCGCTGCTTGAACTCCTGCCGGTCAGTCTAATTACAAAATAAATAAATAAATAAACAATTACATAAAATGAGTAAATATAAATAAAAAATAAAGTGCAAAACTGTTTATTGGAAGTGCAGGTGGGCTGGCGGTGGTCGAACGGCGACACGGCGGACACTCATAGGCGTCACTCGAAATCCCGGCTGCCCTTCGTCTACCTCTTCGCTGCGCTGCTTGAACTCCTGCCGGTCAGTCCAATTACAAAATAAATAAATAAATAAACAATTACATAAAATGAGTAAATATAAATAAAAAATAAAGTGCAAAACTGTTTATTGGAAGTGCAGGTGGGCTGGCGGTGGTCGAACGGCGACACGGCGGACACTCATAGGCGTCACTCGAAATCCCGGCTGCCCTTCGTCTACCTCTTCGCTGCGCTGCTTGAACTCCTGCCGGTCAGTCCAATTACAAAATAAATAAATAAATAAACAATTACATAAAATGAGTAAATATAAATAAAAAATAAAGTGCAAAACTGTTTATTGGAAGTGCAGGTGGGCTGGCGGTGGTCGAACGGCGACACGGCGGACACTCATAGGCGTCACTCGAAATCCCGGCTGCCCTTCGTCTACCTCTTCGCTGCGCTGCTTGAACTCCTGCCGGTCAGTCCAATTACAAAATAAATAAATAAATAAACAATTACATAAAATGAGTAAATATAAATAAAAAATAAAGTGCAAAACTGTTTATTGGAAGTGCAGGTGGGCTGGCGGTGGTCGAACGGCGACACGGCGGGCACACTCATAGGCGTCACTCGAAATCCCGGCTGCCCTTCGTCTACCTCTTCGCTGCGCTGCTTGAACTCCTGCCGGTCGGTCCAATTACAAAATAAATAAATAAATAAACAATTACATAAAATGAGTAAATATAAATAAAAAATAAAGTGCAAAACTGTTTATTGGAAGTGCAGGTGGGCTGGCGGTGGTCGAACGGCGACACGGCGGACACTCGCAGGCGTCACTCGAAATCCCGGCTGCCCTTCGTCTACCTCTTCGCTGCGCTGCTTGAACTCCTGCCGGTCAGTCCAATTACAAAATAAATAAATAAATAAACAATTACATAAAATGAGTAAATATAAATAAAAAATAAAGTGCAAAACTGTTTATTGGAAGTGCAGGTGGGCTGGCGGTGGTCGAACGGCGACACGGCGGGCACACTCGCAGGCGTCACTCGAAATCCCGGCTGCCCTTCGTCTACCTCTTCGCTGCGCTGCTTGAACTCCTGCCGGTCGGTCGCATTACAAAATAAAAAAAATAAACAAATAAAAAAAGTAAGAAATAAAATAAATAAATAAATGAAGTGTATAAGTTTATAGGAAGTGCAGGTGGGCTGGCGGTGGTCGAACGGCGACACGGCGGACACACTCGCAGGAGTCACTCGAAATCCCGGCTGCCCTTCGTCTACCTCTTCGCTGCGCTGCTTGAACTCCTGCCGGTCAGTCCAATTACAAAATAAATAAATAAATAAACAATTACATAAAATGAGTAAATATAAATAAAAAATAAAGTGCAAAACTGTTTATTGGAAGTGCAGGTGGGCTGGCGGTGGTCGAACGGCGACACGGCGGACACTCGCAGGCGTCACTCGAAATCCCGGCTGCCCTTCGTCTACCTCTTCGCTGCGCTGCTTGAACTCCTGCCGGTCAGTCCAATTACAAAATAAATAAATAAATAAACAATTACATAAAATGAGTAAATATAAATAAAAAATAAAGTGCAAAACTGTTTATTGGAAGTGCAGGTGGGCTGGCGGTGGTCGAACGGCGACACGGCGGGCACACTCGCAGGCGTCACTCGAAATCCCGGCTGCCCTTCGTCTACCTCTTCGCTGCGCTGCTTGAACTCCTGCCGGTCGGTCGCATTACAAAATAAATAAATAAATAAACAAATACATAAAATGAGTAAATATAAATAAAAAATAAAGTGCAAAACTGTTTATTGGAAGTGCAGGTGGGCTGGCGGTGGTCGAACGGCGACACGGCGGACACTCATAGGCGTCACTCGAAATCCCGGCTGCCCTTCGTCTACCTCTTCGCTGCGCTGCTTGAACTCCTGCCGGTCGGTCGCATTACAAAATAAAAAAAATAAACAAATAAAAAAAGTAAGAAATAAAATAAATAAATAAATGAAGTGTATAAGTTTATAGGAAGTGCAGGTGGGCTGGCGGTGGTCGAACGGCGACACGGCGGACACACTCGCAGGAGTCACTCGAAATCCCGGCTGCCCTTCGTCTACCTCTTCGCTGCGCTGCTTGAACTCCTGCAGGTCAGTCCAATTACAAAATAAATAAATAAATAAACAAATACATAAAATGAGTAAATATAAATAAAAAATAAAGTGCAAAACTGTTTATTGGAAGTGCAGGTGGGCTGGCGGTGGTCGAACGGCGACACGGCGGGCACACTCGCAGGCGTCACTCGAAATCCCGGCTGCCCTTCGTCTACCTCTTCGCTGCGCTGCTTGAACTCCTGCCGGTCGGTCGCATTACAAAATAAATAAATAAATAAACAAATACATAAAATGAGTAAATATAAATAAAAAATAAAGTGCAAAACTGTTTATTGGAAGTGCAGGTGGGCTGGCGGTGGTCGAACGGCGACACGGCGGACACACTCGCAGGCGTCACTCGAAATCCCGGCTGCCCTTCGTCTACCTCTTCGCTGCGCTGCTTGAACTCCTGCCGGTCGGTCGCATTACAAAATAAAAAAAATAAACAAATAAAAAAGTAAGAAATAAAATAAATAAATAAATAAATGAAGTGTATAAGTTTATAGGAAGTGCAGGTGGGCTGGCGGTGGTCGAACGGCTACAAGGCGGACACACTCGCAGGCGTCACTCGAAATCCCGGCTGCCCTTCGTCTACCTCTTCGCTGCGCTGCTTGAACTCCTGCCGGTCGGTCGCATTACAAAATAAAAAAATAAACAAATAAAAAAGTAAGAAATAAAATAAATAAATAAATAAATGAAGTGTATAAGTTTATAGGAAGTGCAGGTGGGCTGGCGGTGGTCGAACGGCTACAAGGCGGACACACTCGCAGGCGTCACTCGAAATCCCGGCTGCCCTTCGTCTACCTCTTCGCTGCGCTGCTTGAACTCCTGCCGGTCGGTCGCATTACAAAATAAAAAAAAAATAAACAAATAAAAAAGTAAGAAATAAAATAAATAAATAAATAAATGAAGTGTATAAGTTTATAGGAAGTGCAGGTGGGCTGGCGGTGGTCGAACGGCTACAAGGCGGACACACTCGCAGGCGTCACTCGAAATCCCGGCTGCCCTTCGTCTACCTCTTCGCTGCGCTGCTTGAACTCCTGCCGGTCGGTCGCATTACAAAATAAAAAAAAATAAACAAATAAAAAAGTAAGAAATAAAATAAATAAATAAATAAATGAAGTGTATAAGTTTATAGGAAGTGCAGGTGGGCTGGCGGTGGTCGAACGGCTACAAGGCGGACACACTCGCAGGCGTCACTCGAAATCCCGGCTGCCCTTCGTCTACCTCTTCGCTGCGCTGCTTGAACTCCTGCCGGTCGGTCGCATTACAAAATAAAAAAATAAACAAATAAAAAAGTAAGAAATAAAATAAATAAATAAATAAATGAAGTGTATAAGTTTATAGGAAGTGCAGGTGGGCTGGCGGTGGTCGAACGGCTACAAGGCGGACACACTCGCAGGCGTCACTCGAAATCCCGGCTGCCCTTCGTCTACCTCTTCGCTGCGCTGCTTGAACTCCTGCCGGTCGGTCGCATTACAAAATAAAAAAATAAACAAATAAAAAAGTAAGAAATAAAATAAATAAATAAATAAATAAATGAAGTGTATAAGTTTATAGGAAGTGCAGGTGGGCTGGCGGTGGTCGAACGGCTACAAGGCGGACACACTCGCAGGCGTCACTCGAAATCCCGGCTGCCCTTCGTCTACCTCTTCGCTGCGCTGCTTGAACTCCTGCCGGTCGGTCGCATTACAAAATAAAAAAAAATAAACAAATAAAAAAGTAAGAAATAAAATAAATAAATAAATAAATGAAGTGTATAAGTTTATAGGAAGTGCAGGTGGGCTGGCGGTGGTCGAACGGCTACAAGGCGGACACACTCGCAGGCGTCACTCGAAATCCCGGCTGCCCTTCGTCTACCTCTTCGCTGCGCTGCTTGAACTCCTGCCGGTCGGTCGCATTACAAAATAAAAAAAAATAAACAAATAAAAAAGTAAGAAATAAAATAAATAAATAAATAAATGAAGTGTATAAGTTTATAGGAAGTGCAGGTGGGCTGGCGGTGGTCGAACGGCTACAAGGCGGACACACTCGCAGGCGTCACTCGAAATCCCGGCTGCCCTTCGTCTACCTCTTCGCTGCGCTGCTTGAACTCCTGCCGGTCGGTCGCATTACAAAATAAAAAAAAATAAACAAATAAAAAAGTAAGAAATAAAATAAATAAATAAATAAATGAAGTGTATAAGTTTATAGGAAGTGCAGGTGGGCTGGCGGTGGTCGAACGGCTACAAGGCGGACACACTCGCAGGCGTCACTCGAAATCCCGGCTGCCCTTCGTCTACCTCTTCGCTGCGCTGCTTGAACTCCTGCCGGTCGGTCGCATTACAAAATAAAAAAAAATAAACAAATAAAAAAGTAAGAAATAAAATAAATAAATAAATAAATGAAGTGTATAAGTTTATAGGAAGTGCAGGTGGGCTGGCGGTGGTCGAACGGCTACAAGGCGGACACACTCGCAGGCGTCACTCGAAATCCCGGCTGCCCTTCGTCTACCTCTTCGCTGCGCTGCTTGAACTCCTGCCGGTCGGTCGCATTACAAAATAAAAAAAAATAAACAAATAAAAAAGTAAGAAATAAAATAAATAAATAAATAAATGAAGTGTATAAGTTTATAGGAAGTGCAGGTGGGCTGGCGGTGGTCGAACGGCTACAAGGCGGACACACTCGCAGGCGTCACTCGAAATCCCGGCTGCCCTTCGTCTACCTCTTCGCTGCGCTGCTTGAACTCCTGCCGGTCGGTCGCATTACAAAATAAAAAAAAATAAACAAATAAAAAAGTAAGAAATAAAATAAATAAATAAATAAATGAAGTGTATAAGTTTATAGGAAGTGCAGGTGGGCTGGCGGTGGTCGAACGGCTACAAGGCGGACACACTCGCAGGCGTCACTCGAAATCCCGGCTGCCCTTCGTCTACCTCTTCGCTGCGCTGCTTGAACTCCTGCCGGTCGGTCGCATTACAAAATAAAAAAAAATAAACAAATAAAAAAGTAAGAAATAAAATAAATAAATAAATAAATGAAGTGTATAAGTTTATAGGAAGTGCAGGTGGGCTGGCGGTGGTCGAACGGCTACAAGGCGGACACACTCGCAGGCGTCACTCGAAATCCCGGCTGCCCTTCGTCTACCTCTTCGCTGCGCTGCTTGAACTCCTGCCGGTCGGTCGCATTACAAAATAAAAAAAAATAAACAAATAAAAAAGTAAGAAATAAAATAAATAAATAAATAAATGAAGTGTATAAGTTTATAGGAAGTGCAGGTGGGCTGGCGGTGGTCGAACGGCTACAAGGCGGACACACTCGCAGGCGTCACTCGAAATCCCGGCTGCCCTTCGTCTACCTCTTCGCTGCGCTGCTTGAACTCCTGCCGGTCGGTCGCATTACAAAATAAAAAAAATAAACAAATAAAAAAGTAAGAAATAAAATAAATAAATAAATAAATGAAGTGTATAAGTTTATAGGAAGTGCAGGTGGGCTGGCGATGGTCGAACGGCTACAAGGCGGACACACTCGCAGGCGTCACTCGAAATCCCGGCTGCCCTTCGTCTACCTCTTCGCTGCGCTGCTTGAACTCCTGCCGGTCGGTCGCATTACAAAATAAAAAAAAATAAACAAATAAAAAAGTAAGAAATAAAATAAATAAATAAATAAATGAAGTGTATAAGTTTATAGGAAGTGCAGGTGGGCTGGCGGTGGTCGAACGGCTCAAAGGCGGACACACTCGCAGGCGTCACTCGAAATCCCGGCTGCCCTTCGTCTACCTCTTCGCTGCGCTGCTTGAACTCCTGCCGGTCGGTCGCATTACAAAATAAAAAAAAATAAACAAATAAAAAAGTAAGAAATAAAATAAATAAATAAATAAATGAAGTGTATAAGTTTATAGGAAGTGCAGGTGGGCTGGCGGTGGTCGAACGGCTCAAAGGCGGACACACTCGCAGGCGTCACTCGAAATCCCGGCTGCCCTTCGTCTACCTCTTCGCTGCGCTGCTTGAACTCCTGCCGGTCGGTCGCATTACAAAATAAAAAAAAAATAAACAAATAAAAAAGTAAGAAATAAAATAAATAAATAAATAAATGAAGTGTATAAGTTTATAGGAAGTGCAGGTGGGCTGGCGGTGGTCGAACGGCTACAAGGCGGACACACTCGCAGGCGTCACTCGAAATCCCGGCTGCCCTTCGTCTACCTCTTCGCTGCGCTGCTTGAACTCCTGCCGGTCAGTCCAATTACAAAATAAATAAATAAATAAACAAATACATAAAATGAGTAAATATAAATAAAAAATAAAGTGCAAAACTGTGTGGTATTGTATTCTGTAGTTATGTTTGCATAAACTAGGTGGCGCTAGGCATGCGCCCTATCTGGTCAGCTGACTCGCACATCTGTATATATATTCATCATTGAACTGGAATAAAAGGGAGTTGGTCGAAGTATGTAGGTGGCGGGTGCTTGACGTGGTGGTGCTCCGGCTGCTCCGGGCAGTCGGACCGGGCAGTTCCCCAACGGCACGGAATACAACAGTTGACGACGAGTGGTGAAGTAACCGAACGCGGAAGCAATGAGCCTGCATCAACCGCCCGAGTTCCTGCCGACGCCCGGGAAGCCCGCCATTCCTTGGACGCAGTGGCACCGCCTTTTCAAGAACTATCTCCTGGCGTCCGGGAGCGACGCTCACCCACCTGCGCGCCGTAAAGCTTTGCTGCTACACTGTTTGGGTGTGGAAGGCCAACGCTTGTACTACGCGTTGCCGGAGGAGAAATCGTCGACGCCGCCTACAGAAGGAAAGGAAGGAAGCGGTACGAGCGACGAGTACGATGCAGCGGTGGCTACGTTGGACGCTTACTTCACTTCTAAAACGAACGTCGTCGTGGAGCGGCATCGGTTCGGACAACGCACCCAACTGCCCGGGGAGACTGCAACAGCGTTCGTCACGGCGTTGCGTGAGCTGGCATTAAGTTGCGACTTCGGTAAGCAGGCTGACGATTTTATTCGTGACCAACTTGTAGCGAAAACGTGCAACCCTGTTCTTCGGGAACGCTTACTGCTTGAAGGCACTTCGCTCACTCTTGAACGCGCACTGGCTATTGCAAACAGTATCGAAGAAGCCACGAAATACTCACTTGAGCTGCAGTCATCGGCTGCGAGCGTTCAAAAGGTCGAAAAACATCGGATGCCATGCCGCTCAGAAACGCAGTTACCGCGTTCGCAGCAGCCGAAGTCCTGTTTCCGTTGCGGGTCTTCAGGGCATCTTGCAGATTCCAAGACATGCAAGGCGCGGGGTAAAACTTGCAGCAAATGTGGCAAACGAGGACATTTTCAGCGTGTCTGTAGAAGCGGCGTGCCTGACGAAAGGGCCCTTGCTGTCCGAGAAGTCGACACCTGTAGTGCATCCGGCGATCTCAACGTGTTGCTTCTCGACCGGCAGTGCAAAGGAGGGATACACACAGAAGTCTTCGTACAAGATGTTCCTATACGTTTCCTCGTAGACACGGGTTCTGCTGTCTCCATTCTGTCGAACGCCACGTATTCAAGGTTGAAACGCTTCCCTTTGCAGCCAACATCAGCGTCACTCTACGATTTCTCTCGCCGCAGAATAACCATCGAGGGGTGTTTCACGGCGCCAGTCATCTTCCAGGATCGGCAGGCCGACATTCTCTTCTACGTCGTCAAGGACGGTACTGACATTCTCGGCATCGACGCTGTCGAAACGCTGCGTCTGCAAATCAACGGTACGTCATTGCAATGCACCCATATTACGCAAGCGCCAGAAGGCCTTGACCGTGAACTGTTTTGCCCGTTTCCGCACTTGTTTGATGGCAAGTTAGGGCTTGCAACAAATTTTGTCCATAAGGTCAAGATAAGAGAAGGAATCACGCCTGTTGTTGCTAAGTTGCGGCGTTTGCCATTTTCAATGCGAGACCGAGTACGCGAAGAGCTGCAGCGCCTTGAGCAAGAAGATGTCATAGAAAAGATTGACACGTCTGAATGGGTGTCTCCAATCGTAGTAGTAGCAAAGAAAAACGGCAAGATAAGAATTTGTGTCGATCTGCGCGAACCAAACAAAGCGATTGTCGTCGACAAATTTCCACTGCCGCACACGGAAGAAATATTGCACAAACTTCATGGCGCAAATTACTTTTCAAAGATTGATTTAGCAGCTGCATATCACCAAGTTCTGTTAAGCCCTGAAAGCAGGGAACTGACTACCTTCATAACCGATAGTGGACTGTACAGATTCAAGCGCGTCTGTTTCGGTCTTGCATCAGCACCGTCTGCGTTTCAGAAAATGATGGCCACTATTTTGCAGAACTGCAAAAACACTTTGTGCTACATAGATGATGTCATTGTGTACGGAAGCACACGTGAAGAGCACTTCAAGAATTTGAAACAAGTTTTGCACTTGATTGCAAAGGCTGGATTGAAGTTGAATGACAAATGCATTTTTAATGTGCAAGAAGTCGACTTCCTTGGTCACAGGATCAGTCACAAGGGAATACGCCCTTTACAAAGTAACATTGACGCCATCAAGGCTGTGCCAGCCCCAACAAATGTCGGTACTCTGCGCTCATTCTTGGGCATGGTAGGCTACTACGCCAAATTTATACCTGACTATGCGGTGGTTGTCGAGCCTCTTCGAGAGTTGCTACGTAAGAATGCCACATTCACATGGAACCCTGCAAGACAAGCTTGTTTCGAACAACTGAAATGTTCCCTGGCCACAAGATGTTTACAGCTATTTGATCCTGCGGGTGACATTATTGTCACTACGGATGCCTCATCCATTGGCTTGGGAGCAGTGTTGCAACAGACAAGGAATGATGAACTGGTGACGATTGCTTTTGCTTCTCGCAGGCTTACTTCACAGGAACAGAAGTATTCTGTAGGGGAACTGGAAGCCCTTGCTTGCTTGTGGGCATGCGAATATTGGAGAGTGTACCTTTGGGGTCGTTCATTCATATTACGCACCGATCACCAGGCTCTGGTCACACTCCTTAGTACAAAGGGAGTAGGTCGCCG
Organism: Amblyomma americanum; assembly: GCA_030143305.2. NCBI lineage: Eukaryota > Metazoa > Arthropoda > Arachnida > Ixodida > Ixodidae > Amblyomma > Amblyomma americanum. The sequence continues at coordinate 58,690 of JARKHS020011914.1, forward strand.
ACCGTTCCGGATTGCGAGGTGGCACGCCAGGCTGTTGGCATACAACTTCACGATTGAATTTCACAAGGGTGACAAGAATACTGTTGCTGATGCTCTTTCAAGGATGCCCCTTCCAGGTCGTGTGGAGGAAGAGGAAGAAGAGACTGTTTGTGTTGTCTCAACATGCATTACTCATGAAGAGTTTGTCATTGAAACGATGCAGGACCCGTTGCTGCAGCAGGTTATAAAGTGGGTGACATCGGCATGGCCCGCAGTGAAGATGTTGCCTGCCGAAGCAGTTCCGTTCTACCGGGTGCAAACTGAGCTCTCAGTCGTTGGAGACCTCCTGCTTCGTGGTGACAAATTTGTAGTACCTTCGTCCCTCGTAGCACGGCTTCTTGACGCAGCCCACGAGTCTCATCCGGGAATAACGAGGACAAAGCAGCGACTACGTGAGCAATACTGGTGGCCTGCTATGTGCAAGCAAGTAGAACAATTCATTGCATCCTGCGCGGTATGCCAATCTGTTGACAAGTCTGCAAAACCCGTGACACCACCTCTGCAGCCAGTTGCATTCCCATCTGCACCATGGCAGAAGCTAGGCATCGATATTGTGGGCCCTTTTTCCGAAGTGCCGGCAGATTGCCGTTTTGCCATTACAGCCATCGATTACTACAGCAAGTGGCCTGAGGTTTGTTTCTCAGCAAGGGTGACAACTGCAACAGTCATCTCCTTTCTGCGAAGCATCTTCAGCAGGGAAGGATATCCAGACGAGATTGTGAGTGATCATGGTGCTCAGTTTACAGCCTTGGAGTTTGACAGTTTCCTCAAAGAACGTGGCATCGCTCATACGTATTCGGCAGTCTATCATCCGCAAGCTAACGGGCAGGTAGAGAGGTTTAATCGAGTACTCAAAGAGTACGTTCAAGTCTGCGCACAAGAACATCGGCCTTTGAAGGAAGCTATCACCGAATACCTGGGAGTCTACCGTTTCACACCGCATGCGACCACAGGAGTGAAGCCTTCCGTCCTTCTTCACGGCCGTCATCCCAGAACAAAACTTGATCTTGTAGGAGCGCCAGGTAAAGTTTTTTCAAGATCCGCAGGCAGCGATGAAGTCCATCCACAGCAGAGTAGCACAAAGGCAACAAGCAAGTAAGACTTACACTGACCGTCGACGAGCTGCAAAGTACTCTCCATTAACAACAGGTCAACCGGTGAGAGTCAAGTTGCCTGGTCACGTGCCTAAGGGCGCTCTGAGCTACTCGAGTCCATTCACCATTGTGGACCAATGTGGTCAAGATACCTACAAGCTCAATGATGGCCGCACATGGAATCGGAGTCGGCTGGTACCTTGCCCCCAACCAGTTCCACCACCTACAGTTCCGAAAAGTTGTTCGCCTGAATCAGCAAAACCACTTGGCGAACCACAGCAGGAGAACCACGACCCACCCCAGCAGCCATCTGTTCAGACGCCAGTTGAAAGGGACGTTCCAGGACTGAGGCATTCGGCGAGACAAAGAAGACCACCAGTGTGGTTTAAAGACTATGAAAGACATTGAGTGTTTATTCTGTTTTTCCAGTGTTAGTTGCTAACTCTTTTGAGGGGGAATAATGTGGTATTGTATTCTGTAGTTATGTTTGTATAAACTAGGTGGCGCTAGGCATGCGCCCTATCTGGTCAGCTGACTCGCACATCTGTATATATATTCATCATTGAACTGAAATAAAAGGGGAGTTGGTCGAAGTAGTTAGGTGGCGGGTGCTTGACGTGGTGGTGCTCCGGCTGCTCCGGGCAGTCGGACCGGGCAGTTCCCCAACGGTACGGGATACAACAAACTGTTTATTGGAAGTGCAGGTGGGCTGGCGGTGGTCGAACGGCTACACGGCGGACACACTCGCAGGCGTCACTCGAAATCCCGGCTGCCCTTCGTCTACCTCTTCGCTGCGCTGCATGAACTCCTGCCGGTCGGTCGCATTACAAAATAAAAAAATAAACAAATAAAAAAAGTAAGAAATAAAATAAATAAATAAATAAATAAATGAAGTGTATAAGTTTATAGGAAGTGCAGGTGGGCTGGCGGTGGTCGAACGGCGACACGGCGGACACACTCACAGGCGTCACTCGAAATCCCGGCTGCCCTTCGTCTACCTCTTCGCTGCGCTGCTTGAACTCCTGCCGGTCGGTCCCATTACAAAATAAATAAATACATAAATAAACAAATAAAAAAGTAAATTTTATTTCTCATTATGTTCTGTAGTTTTTATACCGACGCTCAAAACCTCTGTTTTTTTTTTCTGTGCCACGTTGCAATGTAGTCGATGATGTGGAATCTGAAGAATGGCGACCAGAGAAGACTCCTGAAACTTTCTGAACGCGAACCTGCACAAAACTCTGCCACACAACACAACCTTTGCACAGACAACGTTTGCAGGGTCTTGAACCTGTGCTTGCAGGCGCAAGCTTCTACGAAATAACCTTTTACAGTTACTGCACAAAAAAAGGGCGTCTAACATATAGGACGCGAGGCACACATGAATTAGAGATTTACGAGCTTACGTGCGAAACTCTTCCTTCGGCAGTCAGTCAGCAACGAATGCAATGCAAATCTGGCCATGGACAGCACATTACCGCCGCCTTGTACAGCATGGCATTTCTTATATCTCCACCGGTGGAACCTGGTTCAAAAGTATTGTCAAGGTACTGTATTCAAACGGTTATCACCGCGATTCAAAGGCTTGGAGAGACTTCAAATTTAATCCCGCATGTAGCTGCACTCAAATCATGAGTTGGAACAATATTCCAGTTCACTTTCAATGATGTTCAGTTTTCACTCTGCTCCATAAAATTTCGGAAATATTTTGTTCAGTAAATAGCTCTACACATTGAATATGGTGGAAAACAAGTTCGCAGCATGGATTCGAGCTTTGATATCTTGCATATGTATATTTGTTCTGCTCCGAGTATGCTGCAATAATCCGCCTGTTGATTACAATAGCACCCTTAGACCTGAGACATAGGTATTCGACCTGGACTTAATTCTGCTGGCCCATTAGCGGCTAAAATAGCCTCACTGATTGTGTAGCGACACAGTATTCATTTCGTATATTCCAAGAGCACCTTACCTGATTTTGTTAATCAACATGACGTTGCATGTGCTCTCTTACTCGGCATTTAGGATGTTCACAGAAAGACCGTAATCGAGGTACCATGACGATTTTTGGTTTCCGGAAAAATTTTTACTTGAGAAATGCGTCGTCAGAAAGGATGAAACTTAGTTTTGCTTGAAACGCTGGAGCTTTTCAGGAGAAAATCCGCATACCACAAGAGGTGGGAGATGTCGCATTGAGAAATTCGTGAAATTCGCCTTTTTATATGCCCATAGATAATAAAATAAATATTTGTTGAATGTCTATACTGTTGCAGCACTAACGTGCTAACTTTTATGTTCTAAGCATTGCGAAAATTGACTTTGGCTTTTTAAACTTCGCAGCAAAAAATCGTTAAGATTGAAGATAAACTACCGCATTCGTAAACTCAGTTTTTATGGCACTAATTGGCAAAAAAGGAATACGAAATCCAAACTGAAATATTTTCTTAGTAGTAATTGCTACGTTTTACTACTGCCGGACACAGTCTGAATTTCTAGCGTGGCCAGGTATTTGTGATCAGGTGTTGAAATCATCTGAAATTCGAAAATTCTGAAACATGGTCAGCTTTTACGCTGCTTCAGAAAAACCTTTCATCATCGGTTTTCTTCAGAATTTCTAAGAAAGACCATTAGTGCCTGGTAACTCTTCATCAATAAAACAGTAATGCATTACACAGTGCTCTACCCACAAAATAAATGCTTAGTGCTGACTCCATTTCGTTCCATTGCCAGCACTGGATATTGTCTGTTAAAAGAGGAACGCTGCACATTTCGCTTCGAACCTAATGCATATCCTTTAGATTTAGTTATCACAATGGCACGCAAACAAAAAATATTTTGGCAGTTCCTTATGAAGTTTCTGAATAAGTCAAAACAAGAATTGCTTTCTTCGGGTGCTGACCATAAAGCTGGGTAACGAGAGTCAGAGTTTTCCCGAACTTCAGAAGCATTTGAGCGCTATTTTGGATTAAATCACGTTTATAAAACACTTTGCGCAAAGTTTAGCAGTATTTTGATCGAGCCTACTGATTTTAATTAAACTTCGGGCAAAGGTGCGCCCTATGGTGTAGTTGTGCGTTCTGCTTCAGGTACTCAAATATCGCCAAAAAACGCCGTATTCCAGGAAACCTGAATATTTTCAGCATATTTTGGCTAGCTAGCGCAGTATGAATCCTCGGTATGGGCAAGCGTTGCCGAAGCGATGAAACTTTCGCCGCAGGAAATATTTGGAATTAGTATTAAGCATGAAAACCCAACGGCAAATTGGCAAACAGCGAAGTCTTCTTTATATTTAAGAAATAACTATGCAGAAGGGCCGCACAATTGCTCCCCGCAAATACGCTACATCTATTCCATCGTGATTTGTACATGAAGGAAGGCAGAACTGTAAGTAAAAAAAATATTGCTCTGCATTGCCACTTTGTCGAATGTTGGACAGTTGGTCTGCCGAATGCATTGAATATACGCCATTGGCAAAAAAAGAATAGTTATCGTTTTTCACATGCGTTGCCATGTCAGAAAAGCGGACGCAGAGATCCGCTATTGTTTCCAACTGCATGTCTGAAGCCGGCATGTGCATGCGTGGATCTACCAAACTCAAGGCCTAAAATGAACACATCCATTTACAGGACTAGGCAACTGGTATCAATGGCACGGCTTCCAGTCACTGTAAGAACAAATAGCCATTTCACTAGCTCCAACGCAAGGAATATAGATTTACAGAGCCCGTGTTTCCGCCCACTGAGCACTGAAAAATGGTGTGCATCGTCAGTGGCGATCTGGTTAGCACACATTTGATTACTTGCTCTAGATTCAAAATGAAGGTGCAGAATTCCTCAGTGGCTTCTTAGGCATACCGAAAGCAAAGCTAAATTATATTATCATTACCGATGTTCCTCACAGTCAGCTTACTGACCTTCACGACGGGATGGAGAAGAGCGGAAAAAAATACGGTTTTTCTTCAAAGAAAAATACGGCGTTTCTTTCAAGACTAAGTTCCATTTCTATGTGTCAACACGTTTTACCACCTCAAATTAAAATTCCACTGTAAACGAACGACTGCCACTGGGCGCCGATTACAGTCTTCGTGCACAAACCAATATACATTGTTTCTTTCGTTTGTTTTTATTATGCCTGTAGCTTTGTGTTTCTGTCAAAGCAATCTGAACACCAGGTGTGCTTCTCACACAAAATCGCAGCATCTATGAATAAATGAAGCTTACTTGGGCTTGCGAGATTCGCTGACGAAACTTTGCAACCACACCATACCCGCAACATCTATTCGCTTCTGCGTGTGAGAAAATACAGAATAGAATTTGTAGAAAGCAGCTCTCGCTATATAAGAGCTTGGATATCAAACCGAATATAGCAGGAAGCGATAAAGCAGTCGATTTTACTGGCAATGGCATCACTTACTTTTTAAAGTCGAGTAACAGCCCTTACCTTCAGTTTTCTGATAGAAATTAGGTTTTGAGGGACGGTTCCGAAAGCGTTTGCTTCCAGACTCACGGTAGAAGGTGAGAGCTGTAGCTTCAGCAACACTGCCTGGTCTTCGTTGCAAAATGTTCCTTGAAGCGTGCATAATGCCATTTTGTATTTGCGCAAACGCAGCAGTTTTGGAACTTGGGGTGACGGAAACGAAACAAGAAGTACCTTGTACAGAAACTTGACCTAACATATCGATCGTTGCGCTCTCACGACGTCGTTCACGCTTTAGCTAGAGTGCTTATTCTACGAAGGCCAATGAGAGCGTTCGATGTGGTACACCGCCTTGCTGAGGCTGCTATAGAACGCTTGACGACGTTCTTGCGTAATAGCTTCTTCGCGCCTCTTCAGTGCTGGCTGTGATGCAAAGGTCAATAACCTTCTTTTGAGAAGAAAATGCTCTCATACATCGGACAACCGATTTTGTTTAGACTGCGGCGATGCAGTGCATGAATTTAAGTCCATTTTAACCATCTTTTATTCCGAAGGTTCAAGCGGGCACAATGGAGCCACTTCGCCAAGCGGCAATTGATTTCCAGTGCACTGTTTACAATCTGCTCTTTGCGAATAACCTGTGAGCCTATAGGCGCGTTCAAGAAGGCTGCCGAAAGTGACCTCAAGCAAAATGCTACTGTATTAGAGCAAAACTTCATGTATTTTGCGCAAGTCTAACACCTAGGGGGAACTGTGAAATCGGTTCATTCCCAGGAATTACGGATATGTGCATTTTTTCAGCGCGAAGTTGTTTATGAATGTCCTTGCTGATATCTTAAAATTGCACCATAACAATCACTATATTCAAAGCTCCTTCCTCGGGACGCTTGCAGTTTTCTGCTATTCCTTCTCAAGAACGCACCGGGTTAATTTCCCGTGGCAGTGTTTACTAATTACTGCAAGCACAGGACCACCTTCGAAAACAATATCTCGCTACGCATTGGCAGAATACACAATTCCCAGCGGCATCGACGGCCAATCAGCTTTTAAATTTTTATAATCAACGTTTTGTTTCGAAACATTAAGGGTCAAAAATACTGTTCTATAGGCTCGTTGAGTTCGCTTTCTCGTTTTTCCATTTTAAAATTTTCTTCGCTGCGTGTGGTACCATCGGCGAAAGTGCGTTTTCTTCTGCATCATAAAATACATTAACGGCGTCTTCACTAGCTGCATTAGAAATGCGAGCGACTCCGTTTTAGTTATACGCAAACACGGGAAAACCAACTTAGCGAGCTGTTTATAGTGCATTTTTGACCATCTGTATTTCAACCCACGGCGCTAATTGAGCAAATTTGAAAACTAGGCTCACCATTCAAGCTGACGGCCTTAAATGTTCCAGCCAAATCGTGCGCGCTAGAACCGAGAATTTAAAAAGTCGATTAGGGAATTTTAGAAAACTGGTAGTTTTTGAATTGAGCTCTATCGCATTCATACGTACGTCTTGATATACTGTCCCCGTCAACAGAAAACAGCCCAAAGGGTTTGCCTGTAAGCTGTTTAGCAGGGCGCCATAGTACATCTATAGCAGTCCAATTAAGGACGCGAAGCCATTCCTTTTTCAAATGATTACTGTCTCTAAGGTTGCATTACGAGGCATGTTGCAGGACTGACAAGCAAACACATTGGGCTGTATACTTTTGACGGGGGCTGTACAACCTCTTCCACAGATAGAGGGAAACTAGGAGAGCTGCCACCGAAAGCCGGCGAGTATCGGTGGCAAAGGTGCATGCGCAATAAACACGGCCGGGGGCTCCATCTGAGCACGAGCCCTGGTGTCATCCAATGTAGCTGGCTGTCGTCGGCAGTGGTTTTCGATGCGCGGCGGTCAAGTGCTACAAGTTTTCATGTATATAACAGCTCGTACAATCACCATGAACATGCTCCACCGATGTCTCTCAAAGATTTTTCCAAAACTCTAATGAATATTTAAAATCACTCGGCATAACACGAGCAAGGGAAGCGTCCGCAAGCAGCAAAAAGCAAGCACGAAAGAAATATAAGGAACCCCAGAAACAGTTTTCAGCAGCGGGACAAAGAGCGTTAATTAACCCGCTGCGCGGTCAGTCTGGACGAAAACAGCGATGGAAAGAACCAGGCCGACGCACGTAACTCACCAGGGCTGGCGCCTGGATCTTTTACCTGCAGTGCTCCTTATCTGTGTATATTACGTGGTGAACAAGCTATTAGCGGTCACATTGCGGCGCTTTCAATTTAGGATATGGTTGTGCATGAATCTCCTACAACTTTAAAAAGAGACTCCTAACCGGTAGGTTGGATTGAAGGAAACCCGCTTTTAACCCCCTCGCATGCTTCCATCACTGCGCCCATTTTTCTTCGATGCTTGGCACTGCCTTGTCTAAATTTTAATCAGTCATTGTTTGCGCAAGAGACAGCATTCTTACGAAGATTCCATCAAACATGATCCAAAAATCATTGCAAACCCAAATCGTCCTCAAAGCGATTTTCTAATTATTATTTACTCAGCAGACACAGAGGGCCGTGACCCAGCCGTCCACATAGTTCTTGAATTTGTAAGAATGAACAAAAACCTACTAATTCTATTGAAGGTTTCCTAGGTATCTCTCAAGGACCCGAAAAAGTGTTATTAAAGAAAAGCCTCGCTGCGGTCGTTTTCAATGGGAACATGTGGAAGAAACTGAATCAGCATTAAGAGCGGACTCGAACAAATCGTTACGCGCAATTGGGGTGGTCGACGCATTGCTATAAAACGGAATTTCTCCTCTCTATAAAGGCGTGAAGAAAGTGACTGACCTCCATAATACTGCTTGATTCGAAGAACAACGCAATGTCGTATATCGCTGTTAAGAATGCTTCAGCCCTCGTGGAATCTCCCGGCAAGGTAAACTTCACAATTTATTTGTCTAGGCATCACCGTGAGCGTCAGTTCGGCTGCGATATTTTAGCAGTACTACAATTCCTGTTTTTATGCGGTGGCATTATGGCGTCGTGCCATATCAATCTACCCATCATGAAAATATACCAACCGTGGCTGGTGGCAACCTGGCCACCCGATTGTGAACAACTTCGTGGCCGGTGGAAATTGAATTAATCATTTGTTGAGAGAGGTTACGCGATCTTGCGACATCATCACAACCTGCCCATTGTGCTGTGAGCAACGTAATGTCTGAATATCATCCTAGAGAGTGAATCGAAATAAAAACAAAAAATATCACAAATGCTCATGTGTTGCCACCGTCCGACCATAGAGGATACGTGCTACAGCTGCTAGCAGTCCGAATATGGTAGTTGATGGAAGGGACAATCGTCCTTTTTTACAATGCCGCTCTGCGCATGCGCACTCCTTCTCCAGCGCCACTGGTAGAAAATGAAAATGCCCGCTCCTGTTGAGCATGCACAATTAATGTTAGTGATAGGCGCATGTGAGATAGCGGTAGCTGTCTCTCTCTCTCTCTCTCTCACACACACACACACACACACACACACACACACACACACACACACACACACACACACACACACACACACACACACACACACACACACACACACACACGCACGCACGCGCGCGCGCACACACACACACACACACACACACACACACACACACACACACACCACGCACGCACGCACGCACGCACGCACGCACGCACACACGCTCACACTCGCCATTTCGCAGGCGCATCTGCTCCGCATCTCCCACGTGCTTTTTAGCCAGTTGCAGACGAATTTCCGCCAGACCCCAGAGAGCGCACATCTTGTGAAAAAATTGACGCAGGTTCATCGCAGTCCTACGGAACCTTAATGGAGAGCGAGAGCTGCTTCTGCTTACCTGCAATTCTTTAGACATTTCTTTGTCCCATTGTTGTTTGCACAGTTCATTCTAGAATTTTTTCTACAACTCTTTGCACATTTCTTTCTGCAATGTATGTTGTTTTTATTTTAGTTTGCTCTCAAACTTAGATTATTAAAATTTAAGATTTAATTTGTTCCCGTTTTTATTCTATACTAGAATTTCGCTTGACTATTGTTTTCTTTCTGTTTTCATTTGGTGCTCCACTACCTACCAAGGTTCTTTTGCATACCGACAAGGCCATAAAGAACGACTTTCCTTCTGAGAAGTGGATTGCAAATAAAGTGACGCAAACACCCGCAGAAGTAGCCACAGAAGCTGCGAGAAATCAGAAATCAAATCGTATCGCATTACGCATTTAATATGACCGCGTTCCTCTTGTTTTCACGCATCTTGCGTGCCTCTAACCAAAATGCAAAAAGAAGGTGTTTGAAATAGCATTTTAGGCTTTTTAACTTTGCCTAAAGGAAAAAAAAACTAAGTCCCCTTATCCCTAGACTTTCTCGCAAATCCTGGCTATTTTCCCCTTTATTGTACTACAGCCTTTCGGTATAAAAGGTCTTTCGAAATCAGGAAACCAGTTTCTGTCAGGTTATCCTTAATGAGGTATTCAAAAGATAGCAACTTCTGTTCTCCGCAGATCCCTGCGAAAGACTGTGATTGAAGTGTATTCAGCGTTGATCCGACCAATTTCAGGCCCGCGATCGATGCTCTTTTCACATGCCAACCGTTGTCTTTTACATAAACTCTTGGAAGAGGTCTGAAACGATGCCTTGAAAACGGCGCTGTATATTCAGAGAAGCCAAAGGCTTCAATCTGTTCAGTCCAGAGGAACGGTACGGTGCTGCCTTTGACAGTGTGTGCCTGGTCCACGGAGCATAACATTTTTGTGATCAATATTGATATCTTGATAGTGAATTTATTTATTTATTTATTGGTGTTGAGCTAGGCTTCCAAGAGTTGCGCAGTACTACGAGAGGATTGAGGACTGAAGTTAACTAGCGGAGCAGCATGCGTGGCACTTAGCGCCTAGGAGTTACGCCCTGAACATCTCTGAGCGAAGTAAAACTGATATTCTGCTCATATCAACGATTTTGATTAAACCGGGCGCACGCTAATACGGCGCTGCGAAATAGTATAAGAGGGACCTTCGCAAGCGGAATAGTGTCATTTGTTTCGTTACCTGTGTGGTTCGCCGTCATATTCAGTAGCTGAGAGTTTTGCTGTAAAAATATTTGTTAGGACTGATATTGCAAGAGTGTTGGCACCCTAACGACGTAGAAGAGGCAGTAAGCGTCTGTAGAAGCTTGGACAAGTTGGTGTGACGGTTTTTTCAGCAGCGCAGGGGACAAGGGACGTGACAAGTGCACAGACATCAGCGCGGTGTCTGTGCGCTTGTCACGTCCTTTGTCCCCTGCGCTGCTGAAAAATACCACTAAGCGTCGTCGCGTAAATTATTTAGCGCCAGCAACGAAGATTGATCACAGGATCAGGACGTTCCGCACTGTTGTGGAACGCATGCAGGATCATGGCAGTGTACTTCTCATCAGGCACACTGCCTGTATTTTTTATATAAAAAAACAATTCCTGTCTACTGGTATGGTCGTTTGCTATCCACTCAGAATGAGGGGGGGGGGGAAGCGGCAGTGTAATTATTTACTCCATTTTTATTTCCATCTGGTGCTTTCTGCACTTGCCCCATGTCCTGGTTGTCGTTGGAAGACAGGCGGGTTGATGGCAAGGAGAGAATACAGTCGGGAGAAAAAAAATGTATGGTAGCCGATTTACATTCACTTCATGCCTTCTATGCACTGCTTCCGAACAAACGGAAAGTACAAGGCTCTGAAAATTGTTGACAGGAGAGAGTGCGTGGAAAACGACGAGCTTATTGTTCTTGCTATGCACCTGTACACACGAATGCTAACTTGTTTTCACATTTAAAGTAGTGTAAATTTGTGAACGCAGAAAATGCCTGAAGGACGCAAATTTATCAGGTAAATTCAAATGGTAGTGGCGCGGAAGATTTCCTAGCTTGTTTACTGGGAACAAAAATTACAGGATGACAACCGCTGGGTCTGCTTTCGAGACCACCTGGTTCTGTATAAAAAAGGTGTGGCCATAAATAGAAAATAGACTAGATAAAATGCCGCAATGATGTTTTCAAGCGCACTTTCTCTCCGCGTGCCATTACGGGTGTAATAAGCTGCCTCATTGTGTTCCTGAATCCCGATATGAGGCACTACTCGGGGCACTGTTGTCGGACTTGTGACGTACATGGAGGCTCAGTTGCTGTTCCCTCCTGCTTCTTTTTTTACGTTATCGCTTTTCCTGTTGCACACAGGGAAATTAAATTATGTAGTGCAGCGTACCGAAAGTAGACATGAGGATCAGGGACGGCGTAGTGAAGGAATCTTAATTAACTTAGACCACGTTGGATTTGTTAACGTGCGCTTACATCGCACAGGACACCGTTGCTTTTTTTTTAAAAATTTCGCTTGCATTCAAACACGACCACACTCGCCGGAATCACACACGTGACGTTGAAACCATTAGCCTAACACCAAACCCGTTAATCCACCACGGTCGTTGTTTTCCTGTTTTGCACTGCCAGAATGGTGGCGTTAATGGTGGACGTGGATAGAATGTTACCGAAGGTGGAAAATTTTTCTGTAAACACGGCGGTACTAGCTTGCAAATCAAGTCGGCCGTATTTTTTTTCTTCTAATTTCTCGCAATCAGCTTAGTCATCGCCGGACTGTTCATGCTAAATACAAGAAAAAAAGCTTGTAGCATTCATATGATATCGCTCCTCTCCGCCAGTTGCGCTCATTCAGTGGTGGCCGATTTCTTAATCTAATCTGCTGTTCTGGCACTCCTTCAGAGCAGACATACATTTGCCTCCTCTTGGTGTCTTCTCATCTACGCTAAGTGGCGGCCTGATATCCGGTCTTATCTTTAAATACCTCCCCCCCCCCCCCATGTTCGTTTCCTAATTCTGAATTTTCATGAGATATCAATAGCTAGAACTTATCAATATTCTAAGGTGCCTTTTTCAACATTCAACACTACCGCTTCCCCCTATCATTCAATAGCTCGCTGCGGCTCCTTTAATCTAACTTCGGCTTCTTACGCATGTCTAGATGTTTCGCCTTGACATTTTTTTTGCCTTCATAATAGGGCACTGAAGCCTGCCTATTGCCCCACATTAGCTTTGTTGCCTTACATTTAGGTGGATGGTTTCGCTGCTTCTTGTTTACTCACTGTCTCTGCGACTGCTGGTATTCTAACTCACTAATTATTTTTTTAACCTACGAAGGCAATGTAGAGGAGCGAATATGGTGTGTCTGTTTCTTTATATGTAAAAGTGAATTGTGCGAGCATATTGTACAGTTTCCGTAAATAATCTGTTATCTGCTTGGTTGAATTTGAACACGGCCTCTGTTCAGGTGGTGATTGCGCCAGTAAACATTTTGAATACAAAAAAATGCAATCTGACTCCCCTGTAACTTTTTAAGTGTTTTAAATCACGCGTCTTATTCTTTAATATTCTCTATATCCAGAGTAACAATCAGTCCCTTTATCTTCGCTGACTACCTCTTGCTGACGCATATAGTCCGTGAGGTTTATCTTTACTTTCCCCATCCTTCTGGCATGCCTTGCTGGCGTTAATCCAAAAATCAACCGTCTTGCTCAGCACTTACTATCGCCCGAATAACATTTTCTCCTTTTTCTTTGCTTTCACTTGCTCTACATTCCAGATTCTCTTTTTTTTATGCCGTAGACCCTGTCCACATACATACTAAACTTCACTGAAAATAAGTGCAGGAATCCCAGGAACCCAGAAACATGTTTATACTTTCATGAATGAAGCCTGCCGGGAGCACTGCCCGATTAGTCAGCCAAAATGAAAGCGCCGTCATTTGAAGTCCTGAAACAATTTTATTCATGTGCGAAGATACCGTTGCTAAAGCTCGGCTGCAAAATAAACTATAAAGGTGTCAATTCGGCCCCCATGGAGTGATAAAAAGCAAATTTGGTGTTAGACATCATGGGCTCTTTCGTCTAAAACGTGCTTCAGCTAAGGGCGAAGCGCTCAAAATCACCACTGCCTTTTTAACCGCCTTCTTCATCAATGTGATAATGGCAAGGCCGAAGGTCGCTAACGTGAAGACAATGGTGGAAACTAGGGCAAGACGGTATCGGTGATCCATGGCATGAGGGGTAGCGAAAAAATATTGACGACGGACAAAGACGACGTTCTGTGTATCTTTGGTCTGCATCTGGGCTTGCGCCGCTACCCCTCATGCCTTGGATAACTTAAACAACCCGAACGAATGCTGCTGACTGTACGATTCCTTGACGAATCAATGGAGCTCGATGGTGTAGCATTTCAGGTACCTGAAAGGTACCGTATACTGGCTTCCCGCTTGGAGCAGTTTCAGCGTGGCCAATGGCTACATGACAAAGACAGTACGCTATATCTTCGAACAAGCATGCTACTGTCTTGTTGAGTTGTCGCGGAATTGCCAAGACGAGCTGAGATTCAAGTGTGTTTTACTAGACGAAATTTTAAACAAAAACTATTGATGATCATTATGAGGTTCAGTTAGGTTGCTGGTGCAGCTTATTAGGTTTATGTACGGCAGTTGTTTGATTGCGAAAAGAGATTACGGCTACGAAAGCTTTTCATGCTTGCTTCTGCATCCAAGAAGCAACCTAGAGAGCATTACAGAAAGTATTGCGCACACAAACCTTTCTGAGCTAATATCGTGATGATGATATTTCAAGACCGAAGCACGGCACGGAAGGCTTTGCCACATCGCTTGCTACTGAACCCATGCACCTCTGAAGAAGCTGACCTGCGCATTTTCAGCAGCACACTTAATACATAAACCAGGATTTAAAATGTCAAATCCAACTGAGTGGCTTTAAAATCGTGGAGGAGAAATGAAGTTTCGCAGTTAAGCAGTGTGTACATGATACCAGTTACAACGCTGCTTGCTGGAAAAGCTAAGTATGGACAGAAAAAAGAGAGCCATTTTTGCATCTGCCAAACACTGTTCAATTGTCAGGTTCATTGCAGCCTAATCTCCAATAGATGTTTGTGTGCAAACTTGCGAGAGAGGTGGTACACAAGAGACACGCGTGACATACAGTGTATGCTGCAACGAACGTAACTTTCCATAACTTTTCTTGATTGCCAGATTGATATTACTCAAAGCGCTGCAACAAAGAAAGTACCTGACGGAAAGAAAAAATCACAGAGCAAACAATTACTGAAATGACCCGGGTTCAGCCCTGCCTCCCAATAAAACCTTTTCTAGGGTATTTGTGGGGGTTCCAGAATATTGCTGTAAGGCTTAAAAAATTGGTGCTGTCTAACTACTGGTTAACATGGTTAGAGAGCAAAAGCTCTAGTGTACCGGAGAAAAGGATGCGGCTTGGTATCTGTAACGTTGAGTGCTTTCCGCACACTCGATAGGCAGCGCGTTCACCCTGACATCCTGCTGGCAGGATGGCAACGGCTTGGCGTCTGTAACATGGAGTGCGTTCCGCACACTGGATAGGTACCCGCCGCGGTAACTCAGTGGTTAAGGCGCTCGTCTACTAAGTCGGAATACCCGGGATCGAATGCGACCGTGGCGCCGAGTTTCGATGGAGGCAAAACGCAAAAGGCACCCGTGTGCAGTCTGAAGCCTGGTTACGTTAAAGATCCCGAGGTGGTTGAAATTAATCCGGACACTTCCACAATGACACCTCTTTCTTCCGTTCTTCTTTCACTCCTTCCTCTATCTCTTCCCTTACGGCGCGGTTCTGGTCTCCAACGATAAATGTGAGACAGTTACTGCGTCATTTCGTTCCCTTACCCGCCGCCGTAGCTCAGTGGTTAGGGCGCTCGGCTACTGATCCGGAGTTCCCGTGTTCGAACCCGAACGCGGTGGCCGCGTTTTGTTCGAGGCGAAGCGCTAAGGCGGCCGTGTGCTGTGCGATGACAGTGCACGTTAAAGATCCCCAGGAGGTCGAAATTATTCCGGAGCCCTACACTACGGCACCTGTGTCTTTTTCTTCTCTTAGTCCCTCCCTTATCCCTTCCCTTACGGCGAGGTTAAGGTGTCTGCCGATATGTCAGATAAATACTGCGCCATTTCCTTTCCCCAAAACCAATTTTGAATTTCATTGCCTTTCCTCAAAACAAATTTTTCGGTGCACACACCGACTCCGCGAAAGCATGACCTCTTCTGGCTCTGGGAAGGTCGGCTTTACCTAGCGTAGTGAAGCTTTCATGTTGCCTCCTCTGCGGTGGCTGAGTGGTTAGCGCGCTCGGCTACTGATCCGGAGTACCCTCGTACGAACCCGACCGCGGTTGCCGCGTCGTTTCGATGGAGGCGAAATACAAAGGCGCAGTGTGCTGTGCGATATCGGTGCACGTTAAAGATCCCCAGGTGGTCGAAACTATACCGAAGCCCTCCACTACGGCACCTCTGTCTTTCTTCTTTCACTCCCACCTACCTCTCTTCCATTGCGGCGGGTTCCGATGTCCACCGATATATGACACACATGCTGCACCATTTCCTTTCCCCAGAAACAAATTTCGTGTTGTGTGTTCTTGCGACTGGCGGAAGACAGAAAAGGAAAGTGCACGGGTGGCTTGCCCACTGACGGAAGCTGAGCAACAATCGCTGCCACGCTCAGACAGTAGGAGGGTTAAATGAGATACAACAGGAAAGATATAAAGACAGGACGCGGGTCGCAACAATAACGTCATCTGAAGCGACGACGACGGTTTAGCAACAGGTACCCGCGGTGTCAAGGAGCTCGCGCCGCATGTGTGAAAGCCCCCGTATCCCAGCCCCGTAAGGCCAGGAAGCCACCGCACCCTCCCCCTGAAGCTTTCGCTTCAAGATAGCTTTATATCAAGGCGCGCCGACTGTCGCTCGTACAAGAGTCCGCGAGCGATCCTACGCGAACGGGTGGCAACCGAACGGAATGACAAAACGTCGGCAGCCCACTGGAGGGACGTCGCGGTCTTCATGGAAAGGACTCGTCCAGTCTTGAGGGTGCTGCTCATATGTGAAAAAAGGGCACCAGTAGTTAGATTGACTGCAACAGGACATCGCACCACAGACCATAAGTGCATGGTTCCTGCCGGCGCTTCTTAATTGCCAAGGGTAACACCATAACGCTTCTCATTTCTGACAAGCTGCAGACGCAGTCTTTTCATGGCGGCAGCATTGTTTGTTTCGACGTTCTTCTGTTACAGACAGCGACAAAATAGGCGCCAACCCCGGCAGACCTCTCTAAAATTCGGATTAGAATCGCTTTTCTTGCCGTGAAATATATATATATATATATATATATATATATATATATATATATATATATATATATATATATATATATATATATATATATATATATATATATATATAGATATATATATACGTAGCTTGCTGCATCCCTGTTGGCTTGGAGCTTCTACATAATGAAAAAAGGTTAACTCGTTATGCTTCTTGTCAGAAGAATGCAAATGAGTACCTTTGAAGAACTGCGACCGAAATTTGCAATTCCAGAAATGGCCGGAAGAAAGTGATATGCCTCGAAGAAGCCATGGCAGAAGGTCCTGCTCCGCGGGTACTTGCGACGCGCAACCCGCCCACCTTTTACTTTACTACCACCCACCTATCGTGCTTCTGCTCGCACCCATGAGTGTTATTCCAGTAGCTGCTTTACGCCCCAAGCCTGTATAGACATTTTTTTTTTAATCTACACGGTAGCTCCATGGCCTTGGGAAAGAGTGACTGTACCCTTAAGTTCGCGAGGTTCCTTCAGGCGTAACTTCCTGAAGACAACCCCGCACACGAGTGCGCTGAGAAAGTTTACTGCCGTGGAATTTTCGCGGATGCCAGGGAGCGCATTTATAACGTTCAGCTGCTTGCCTTTTAATTAAAACTGCATTAGCATAGAAGAAAACTATCTCTTTTTCTAGCGCTTGCGAGCGACCTTTCTTAGAGCGTGTGAGCAGCTGTCGAGTATGCAATGCTTATTAGGCCTGAAGTACGCCTAATGGCACTGCTGGAAGATTCGAAAGCCGGAAGAAAATATTGCCTTGTTTTTGAAGTCCCACGTCAGAGAAAAACGAGAGCTTTCTTGTGTGACACCACAAGGCGGATCATCAAGATTTTCAATAGCAAGAAAGGCAGAATTTTTACGGTCGAAATATTTATCCAAAATAAAACAGACCCTGCCGGTTCTCATAATATGCGCTGTCACCACTTCGCCACTTCCTTTACGCTCTCGGTGAGTTTCAATGAACTTGCCCAAGTGACTGTCTTAAATCTATGTTTTCTTTGTTTTACAGAAAACGGGTGCTGCCTGTTTCAAACTGATCGCTTGAAAGTAAAAGCACAGACGCACGACAAATAAAAATAAACGACTATAGCTTTCTGACTTCTATTTGGCTTTTTGAGATCAATAAAATAAAAACAAAATGTTTGCCCTTGCGACACCGGTGAGCTGATCGCCGACTCAGCAGTGATAGCTCATGAGGCGACAGGAAGATGATGTTCCCAAATGGTGATTTGATTTTGCTGTCATTGCTAAGGAAGAAACTAAGGTTTTGTCGTTTACCAATAAATAGAGGGTCTGTGAATGCACAATAATTTCCGCATTTCTCCCCTTCATTCCCGCCGGTGGGGCTTTGAGGGTGCGTGTGTCAAGGGACAGTAGTAACGCCTTACGTGAGCTGCGCGATCACGGTATAGTTTTATGTCCTTACTTAGTATAAAGCCTACGAAACACAGTGGCTCCGAGCAAACATTTGGTGACACAAGCGCCGCACTATGGCGGTATTCATGATTGTTTCCTTCGTGTTTCTTTTTTCATCCTGAAACCTAACGTCAGGAGAAATTGTCACTGCTGATCCCCCAAGACAAAAGTATATTATACCTGTATGCTCTGGTACAGACTATGGGGCAGAAATGTGGAAGCTAATGAAAAGGGTTCAGCTCAAGTTAAGGACAACACAAAAAGCTATAAAAAGAAAAATTATCAGTGTAACGTTAACGTTAACGGCATGGCGCCCTAAGTCTCTCCCGACTGGCACCGACAAAACATTAACTTCTGAGGGCGCTACCTCTGATTTCAAGTTAAAGACAAACTTTTTCTATGGCTCGAAATCTGTTGTTACAAAGTACTAGAGGCAGAACATTTTTAGATGTCAACTTGAGAGCGGAGCCCACCGTCCGTCTTCAAGTTGGAGACACGACGGCGGGTACACTAGATATAATATAGACGACACAGTGTGGAGTTATTTGCTTTTATTAGACCGCTACTGTGTAGGCTAAGCGTGATAATCCACGGCACGCATGTGAAATCGGGTGCGGTGCCTTCGTGTCTCGCACAGAACCAGAAGAGAAGGAAGAAGACAAGCCATCTATCAAAATAAGACTGAAGAGCCGGCCATCGCGGCCACAGTACCCACCAAGGCACCAGTCCAGACACCTGCGCACCAGAATGGACGTACTACAAAGGTAATATTCCTGGGTGGCTCAAATACCGAGTTGTCTGTCCAAGCAATGGGGAGTACGCGAAAGTCAGCGTCGGTGGGCCCTTTTTTTTTGCGAACAAAGACGGGCGGACTAAAAACGCAACCACGCATGCTAATAGGACAGCACATAGATAGTAAACACAAAGTGCAGGTGTTGCCTAACCATCTCACAAACGAACCTTACTCATAGCTCACACTCACGAAATAAAGGCTATGTATTTCAAAGTATGTTTCAAAATTTCCTCTCCTTTGCCGCAATTTAAGAGCATAATAAAAAAACAACCCTCATTTTACCAACCCTGTGTTTGGCACATGATGTCCTTAGTTGCTTCTGCGCCATACAATAAAAAAAAACACCCACATACGCACAGAAAGTACAGAAACCTGCATTTCGAAACTGAAAAAAAGCGAGATGCTCATCCTCAGAAATAATGAAATTCCAGCTCATTCTGCATAATTAATCGCGCTCGCGAGGCAGCCGAAATCGTCGTCCATATGTGGCGCATGTTTGGCAGTTTTAGCAGAGCCGCGCCGTGCTACGGAAGATACGGTAACGTGTTACTGATGCCACCGGTTTGCGTAGACAATTTGTCATGGTTGCTGACCGGGGTGCTGTCACTGAGCGCCAAAAAAAGCCACGTTGTCCCTGTACTGGCAGTGGCGAAGGTTGCGGCCGGCTTCAGTGCAGTGAAAGCAGAGTAGGAGGCGTTCGTCAGGAGGGGGGGGGGGGGGGGGGGGCTTCATACCTTTACTTTGCTTACCGTGGATTCACGAAGCATTGCAGGGCTGGTAGGCGGCTGTGGTCGTCTTAGGGACAGATAGGGTTCCTGGGAATGGCTTACGGGACCCCTTTGGCAGCTTACGTCGTTGGCTTGGGTTATTGGGTGGAAGCAGTCATGCGAAGGAAGCCCGTCTGCTGTATGTCCTCAGGGATAGCATCCGTTAGTGCTGTGACTTGAGGTTGCGCTGCTGTCGGGAGCAGACATCACAGTTCTTCTCAGATGACTACATGTATTATTTCCGCAAGTTGCAGTTACTGGGAGATGTCTCCGGATGGACTGCGGAGGGCGCTGTTTGGAGGTTGGGTTGGCGTTTGTGAGCATCGAGGGTCTTCTCGGTAGTGCTTGCTTTCCTGGAGATGTCCGAGACCTCGGAAAGATCGTCGGTGCAAATCCCACACACATTTTGGGCTTCTTCTCAATTAGTAGTTTTATCTCCTGGAACACGTCAAGTCATTCTATCCCACTTCGAACATTCTGCGCAAAATGGGTGGCCACCGAAATTTATTCAAATGATCGTCCCAGGGGGGTCTCACGTCGATGGCCGCTTTACTGGCGGATATATAGTATATAGCGGATATATAGTGCAGGTATCAATTGAGGCGCAACGCGCCAACTGGTGCTATGTGGTATACTTTGGTCACGTGGTAATTATTTAGGCCAATTTGATTTGAGACATACGCGTCTTTGACAAACGTAAGTAGTAAGACCTAACGCTCTTAAAAGAAAACGAAAAAGGCTTCCAAAACAACCGTTCACAAGGCGGAGCTGCACCTGGCTGCAGAGAACAGAATGACATGGCGACCGCGATAGGAAAAAGGGTGCTCTGTGGTCATCAAAAAGCACGAAAATCAAGCCGCCGTTTATATAGGCGGATATTGAGAGGTGTTGCAGGGTAGATTAATGTAAATTAGAAAATATTGTTTGAGCACGGTGTCCTGGGGTGCACCGGAGGAGCGGATGCAGAGCAAATGATTATTCGTCATAGAGAAAACTGTATATATATCTCGCCGGTTGTTAAGAAATCTAACATTTAAAGCTGTTCGCGTGCAACATTCTCGGGACACTTTCACACTCCTGCGATGACATTACGCTGTGTGCGAGGCGGGAGGGGGGAGGGGGTGCAGGTAGGGTTTAAAAAGTATACACAATTTTGCTTCACTGTTTTCTCCTATCGAGTGATGCTTTCCACAGTATACATAGCTCAGCTCGTGGTATTCTTCTACGGTCGCTAAACAATTTACGATTTCTTGTTTTGGTTTCGTCGCGTGAGAAATGGCCATGACGTGTAGTTGGTGCTTATCTCTCCGGAGACACAAAAAAATTAATAATTGCTTATATGTCGTTTGTTGCCATTCCAGCTCTTGAAAAAAGCTGGCTTATATATTGCAGAGAATTAAAACGGCGTATCAGTGATTAAATTGTTTTTGTTCCTCAAGTGGCAAACGCGAACTACACACGTCACAGCCATCGCCCGGTTAAAAAAAGGAAAACCACATAAAGGAAATGTATTATACATTTCATGTAAGGTGTAAGGTGCAATCATGTAAGGTGTAGGAATTGTTGGGATAGTAATGGGTGGATTGAGACGCAGTTGTCGTGGTAGGCATTGTCCTGTTTTCTTGCGGCTAAGGCGGACTAATTGGTTGGTACGTTGAGCCTCTATTAATTTGATCACGGTGTTGTGGATACCAGTGGCCAGGAGACGTTTCGTGCTAACCGTCCGTGGAAGACGTAGGGCGGAGATGACAGCCGTGCTTATTGGGTAGTCTTCCTGGTGTGTCTGGCGCTGAGTGAGTGGTATGTAATGCGGGTAATGATTAATGCAATGGTCATATTGAGGACCTCGCGTTCAGACAGTCCATGATTGCGTTCTGCCACGCGGCCGATTAGTGCAGCGACCTGTTTGGTCTGTCTTTGCAAGAGCTGAAGGGTGGCGCAGCTGCAAGAGTTGGAGAGCAACGGATGACTGTGTTTGCTAAATGGGTGGTGGTGACGCTTTAAAAAACACTATATTTTCAATGTTTTATTCACATAACAAGCCGGGGCATCTCAAATCAAGGCTTCAAATCAAATTGAAATCCAGTGTCAGCGACGTGGAGGACCGATACTAGATTACTAAAGGGGTACCAGGCATCCCGCTCCACACAAAGCACTAAACCAAAAGGAGTGTTTCATACGGCGGCAAATGCAAACAGACTCATAGCATAACCTCAATAGGTGGAGAAAAATTCACCCAACACTTTAGAAGAGCGCCTTCGCGCGCTGCGGGGGCAACCCACCATTATATCACATCACATGAAAACGCGACCAAACACCGGTCAACCAAATCATTAAAAACCTGTGTATCGTTGGGGTGAAGATACTGACGAGCAAGGAAGGAAAAGTTCAGCAACGCCTGGTACAAATTGTGAAGCGGACAACAGAAGCAAATAGCGCCCTGATCTCAGGGCACCCCACTGCATTAGATGAAGAGGGACGCAAAAAGAATCTATAGTTTGCCCTCTCTCTCTCTCCCTCTATCTCTCTTTTCAGAGCGCCTATTGCGCGGCTCCGCGTACTGGTGAGTGCAGAGCAAAGTCTTGATCACCAGCTCGTCGCACTCAGAGCTGTTGAAATCAGGAAGTCCGTTGCGGCTACGCAGTGTAAGACAGTAGTCGATTCTAGTTTATTGATTCAGGTCATAACAATCTTCACTTCGAAAAAGCATGAACAACAATAAACTAACGAAAAACAATGAAAAAACTCTGCTGGTTCCTTGCAGCAATATTTCCTGAACCAAGGGGGAATCATGGCTTCCTAGCTCTTTCTCATTCATTCATACTTCTTTGAATAACGGCGTCCATGTGGCCCATCTAGGCCGGCTAACGCCTGGCTTCTTTTTCTCCGGCGCCGTCTGTTGCGGGACCTTCCCGAGAGAAGGTCGAAGGCATCTCAGCCTCCGGAGCATATACGTTGTCGTGCGTTGAACTTGAATCCAACGCAGGTGGCTCCTGTTGTGCCTCTTTCCACCTTTGGAAAGAGCAATACATTTGTTCGTATTCGTTAAAGAGTGTAAGCCAGACAAGGGTCAAATAGAGAAGACTACGCCACTTAGCCCTTGTTAAGAATCGTTAGTTCATGGAGATACTGAATGTTACCGACGTCCCCTTGACAAATATTCTCGAACGGAATAATAGTTGCTGTTATAAGGACTGGTAGCATGGCAACGCTGTTGAATTAAGGCATAGCCCCTGCAGCACTTTCTGCTCTGCTTTAAATGAAGAAGGCGACAAATGACGTTCATTGGAGGTAGTTACTGATGTTAAGTCATGCAGACCTTCCGCTAACTGGTGTAAAACGTCTCAGCAATAGTAATGTGAGCCAGTGTCGCAAAACAACCAACAGCGCCTCCTAGAGATAACTTTGCACTCTTGGTGCGCAATCAGCTATAATGTGCATCTCTTAGTGCAGAAACCTCCAGTGCAGTTTCTGTCTTTGCTCGAGAGTCATGGTTAGCGTAAGGTAGTTTTCGATGTATGGCGCCCACCCGCTGCCACAGGGCAATAAGCAGTGATAATGCGCAATTTGGCCTCTACTGATAGGCAGCCGGAGAGGCAGCATGGTTTCAGAAACTGCACTTGTACAGTATCAGAATCATCAGCATGACTACGCCCACTGAAGGTTAAAGGCCTCTCTCATGTCTCTCCAAGAAACCTTGTCCTTTGGCAGCTGCGTCCACCCTATACCAGCAAACTTCTTAATCTCATCCGCCCAAGTAACTTTCTACCGCCCACTGCTACGCTTGCCTTCTCTTGGAATTCACTCCGTTAGCCTTAAGGACCAGCAGTTATCTTGCCTTCGAATTACATGCCCTGTCCAAACCCATTCATTCCTCTCGATTTTGACTAGGATGTAATTAACCCACGTTTGTTCTCTCACCCACTCCGCCCGCTTCCGGTCTCTTAACTTTACACCTAGCATTTTTCTTTCCATACCTAGCTGCGTTGTCCTTAACTTAAGCGGAACCCTTTTCCTTAGTCTCCACGTTTCTGCCCCGTAGGTGAGTACCGCTAAGATACAGCTGTTGTCCGCTTTTCTCTTGAGAGATATTGATAAACTGCTATTTATGAACTGAGAGAACCTGCCATATGCCCTCCATCCCATTCTTATTATTCTCGTTATTTCCCTCTCATGATCCGGATCAGCGGTCACTACCTGCACTAAGTAGACGTATTCCTTCCACACTTCCAGTACCGCGCTAAAAATTATGAAATACTGTTCTCTTGCTAGACTGATGAATATTACTGTGGTGTTCAGCATGTCAATTTTTAAATCCACCGTTCTGCGCTTCCTTTCCAATTTATGCTTTGCAGTTCATCTCCTGAGTGACTCACCAAGGCAATGTCATCAGCGAATCACAGATTAATTAGGTATCATCTATTAACTCTTATCTCTAAGTGTCCCTATTCATGTCTGGGAATACCTCTTGTAAACAGCCGGCAAATAGCATTGGCGAGATCATATTTTGCGCACTTTCCTGTCACCTGATTGACAGTGTGAATATCGTCAAATGTGGAATATCATTTACCAAAGACTTCCTGATCATTACTAAGTCTAAGGGTGCCCCGACTGCATTAGCGAATACCTTAGTAAATATCTTGTAGCCTGATCGGTCTGTAGTTTTTCAAGTCATTGGTATCTCCCTTCTTATGAATTAAGATGTTAGCGTTCTTACAAGCTTCTGCTACGCTCGACGTCATAAAGCATTGCGTATACAGGGTGGATAGTTTTTCTAGCACAATCTCCCCTCCGTCCTTCAAGAGATCTGCTGTTACCTGATCCTCGATCGCTGCTTTTCTCTTTTGCACTACCCCTAAGGCTTTCTTTACTTCCTCTTCCGTTTCTGAGGGTGTGACGTATTGCTGTGCACTACAGTTTCTCTCATGAAGGTTCTGGTTACATTGGCTACTGTAAAGATATGCTAATGACATTGCCCTCCTTGTCTCTTAACGCATACATCTGATTTTTACCTATGCCTAGTAGTCCTCTTCACCTCTTTAAGGCTACCTTTGTCCTCTAGAACATGCTAGATTCTCTCCACATTAAACTTCCTTATGTCGCCTACTTTGCGCTTATTTATTAACTTGGATGCCTGTGCTAGTTCTATTCTGTCTATAGGGTTGACACCCTTATGCTTTTGTCTCCCGAGATAGCTTGCCGGTATGCCGTGGAGCCATCCCACCGCCTACTTATACGACGCACTCCGTGATGATAGCAGTGAAATTGTCGTTTATTGTTTGAATATTAAGATCGTCTTCCTCAGTTAAAGCCGAATATCTGTTCTGTAGCGAAATCCTGAGTTCCTCTACTTTCCCTCTTGCCGCTAACTCGTTAATGGGCTTCCGCATCACTAGTTTCTTCCGTTTACTTTTCAAATATTGGCTAACTCGAGGCCTTACCATCATGTCGTAGCTACAAGGCATCTTTCCGACGACCTCCACATGCTGAACAATGCCAGGATGAGCGCATAGTTTGATGTAGTTCATTTTTAGTCTCACCATTGGGGCTCTTCCACGTCCACATCCTGTTCTCTGGTTTGCGGAAGAAGGTATTCGTGAGCCGCAAATTATTTCTACCGGCGAACTCTACTAATAACTCTCCCCTGCTATTCTACTATTCCTAGAACCTATCCCATAGTCGCCTATCACCTAGTCGCCAGCCTGATTCTTACGCACCTTCGCATTGAAGTTGCCCATCAATACAGTGTACTGTGATTTTACTTTGTTTATTGCCGATTCTATGTCTTCATTGACGCTTTCAACGATCTAGTCATCATGGGTGGATGTAGGCGCATAGGCCTGCGCCATCTTCAGCTTGTACCTCCTAGTGAACCTAATTAAGACAGCTGCCACCCTCTCGTTAATACTATAGAATTCCTCTACGTTGCCAGCTATATCATGATTAATGAGGAATTCCACACCTAATTCTCGTCTGTCGGCTAATCCGCGATAGGACAGTATGTGCCGGCCCATTTTGTACTGTATACGCCTCACCTGTACTCCAAACTTCACTAAGCCCAATGACATCCCATTTAATGCCCGCTAGTTCCTCGAACCGCACTGCTAGGCTAGCCTCAATGGATAAGGTCCATTGCATGTAGCTTACCGAGTTGACGCATCATAGCAAATACCTCTTTTTTTGCGTTCCTGTCAGCAGTGTACATTGTATGGCACCGCCCTCATGAATGAAATGTCCCGCTCCAAAGCGTCTTTCATTAACATCCCGCTCTCCAGTTGCTGTCGAGTGTTTGAGCTCGTCACATCGTTGGTTCTGAAGGCCATGAACCCTTCGACAATGCTGTACCGCATCACTTTCGTTTCCATGTAAAGCACGTGATTTGGCCCAACCCTTCTTCTGCCGATTCCTCTAATTTCAGTACTCACCTTTGCAAAAGGAGTTGGATGCGGTCCCACTATTTCCCTGGAATGCCCCAAGTAAATCTGGGGAAACGCAGTTCCTCCGCGTCACAGAGGAAGGAAAGCTCAGGAGAGGCCCTCGATACCTGAGCTGCACACCAAAAAGTGTGCCGGAAGTCACGCCATTTCGCTGGGTCTCTTTGGCCGACAGCGCCGCCAATCGTAAGGCCCCGTCATCATATAGCACAGGCGGACTCCCGGCATTTAAAGCGCATGTCAAGTGAACGGGATCGCCTAGGATTCTGATTTGGGGGCCGTGTTTTATCTCGCCATCGTTAAACTCTTCCTGGCCATCTTGCATGTCCTTTATTCTGTCCCATTCCCCTTCCATCTTGTAGAACTTGTATAAAACAGTCACGACCAAGTACTCTAGCCACGCTTTAATGTTGCATTCATTGAACAAACCACTCTTGTAACCTAGTTTAGAAAGAAGTCTTCGCTTGATGTGCACATCGATGGTAACAGAATTGTCGCTGCTAGGACAATTCACGGTAGTCTGAACGTCTGTCTGCACTTTCGCAACCTGTCGCAGTATTGTATCCGTTGCCAAAGTCAGCCTACGTATGCAAATGGAGGGTAGGCGGGGAGAAAAGATTCGTTCCTGGACCTCGTTGAGCTTGGGCAAAGTGGGGGAAACGGGTGGTACTTGTAGCCGTTAGTCAAGCTTAAAGGTGGTGTCATCCTGGCAAGCAAAGAGTTCTTACATTTTTTACAAACGCTCAAGTCCGCGACGGACGCGCTCGACGACGGGAAACTCTATCTCGAGCAATTCAATCGCACACAAACGCTCTACCTCGTTGCGCAGACTACTCAACCGAGACAGGTAACTGTCGAACCTGAGTCTATCACACACCTTACGGCCGTGCCCAAATTCCCTGTCAAGATATTTCCGCTTGAACAATCCGTTGGCACCGCTGGTAGAACAACGGTGACTGAAGTGAAAGCCTTCGACCACTCGGAAACCCGGGTCGCCGTTCCTTCGTCGTCGTCACTATTCTCTCGATTGCCCGCCTCATAACAGCGTTGTGCTTCGACTTCCCTTGCTTTAGACTCGGGGTCCGTCACAATCATTTCGCACTTGGCTTCTCTCGCTGGAGATCTTCCGCCCTTCGCTTAACCATGGCTTTAGTATCCCTAAACCGGGCTTCTAGATTCACCCGACTACGCCGTGCCAGTTCGGGTGCCAGTTCTCGCTGGCGCTGCCCATGTGTGGCTTCTTCTTTCGGAGACCGCGCACCCTGGACCCCTCCCCTCTCCCCCCTACGCTTCGCATGTGCTTAGCGCTTGCTCGCCCTCCTCCTACTATGCGCACTTGTTCTTGGGGCTGGTTCTCTTCCACGACAAGATATGCTCTCTTCACACTGCTGCGCCCCCGTTACCACTCCTTGTTCCTTGAAAGCCTCGATCATAAAGAGTTTCGCTGTTACAAGTTCCAAATGCTGTGAGCACTGATTCACCACCCTGATGTTCATACATCCTTCATGGTTCATGACATCCAGTGAAAGTTTATCTGCCAGAATGATCCTTCGTACCGCTAATTGTACGAAAGGCCCGCACGTTCAGTGCACACGTCACTCAGGAAGACGCTGGGAAACCGTTCACCCAGTAACACTGGACTTACCACGCTTCTGTCAGATATAAAAGTGGCCGTCAATCCTCGGCCATTGACACGTCTTTAAGGATGCAGACTAGCTAGTCTTCCCCGTGGTCTCCGGTCTGTTTTCGTGTTGGTCGATGAGTGACGCCGCTGCCATCTTTTCCCGTGTCACCTTGATTAAATTTATCCAGATCAATAGTGAATGTTTTGGAAAGTGAGGAAAGACTCGCTTCAACCTTTTTGGTCATGCTGGTTTAAGGAGTACATAAGCGACCTCATGAACTTCACCAGTGATCAGGTAAAGCGAAGCGACCCTATAGAAGTCTGAAAAAATCAGTACTTCTTGGCGATGGACGAAGTTCAAGATGTCTTTGGTTCCTAGCGAGAACTTAGGACATCCATTCTGGACGCGATGAAGAAGCTCTATCTTGCTCCCGACGATTCCCGCCGAGGAGAATCGTCAAACATCCTTTCCAGCTACGGCACCCTTAGGAGGCGACCTGAGGTCATTTGTTGTTGTTGGCCTCATAAAATGGCACATACTCTCAAGGGTGATTGGCGTTAACCAGGGGCCGAATACATGCATTACAAATTGCAAACGGCGCACATGGGATGATCTAAAAAAATTGGGGAGCTCAGTTTTCGTGACAGAGGGGGTTGATGGTGGTAAGGGAGCAAACAAGCTTCATTTTATGCGAGGCAATGAGTAAAATACAGAAATTACCAAAAAAAGGAACGTGTGGGAATAGCAAAAAGAAAATACTGAAATAAAGGGTACCCAAAATGAAGGGTCGGTCGGGCAGAATATTGGAACTTCTTCGAAATATGAAGAAGAAGGCACCATCATCATTGCTCCTTATTCAAGAGCCGCTTCTCTCTCGCTCTCAGTCGCTCGATACTTTTTTTTTTCAAGCGATGTTTATTGCCTCAGGGCATAAATGTTATTTAATGAGAGATGAGTACGATGCTTAAATAAATGAAAAAAAGTGCCCTGATCTGATAAAATCAAGTGCTGAACGATGATATGAACCCTGTGTCCAGGCAATATAGGAATCCGTATTGTCCGGTGAGAAACCCACCGCCGCCAGGTGCCGAATTCCCGTTGGCTTCAGCGCCGGGCAAACCCTTGATACTTTAATGTAGGAATATTTCGTCTTCACGCCCGTCTCCAATCTCTATGTCAAGGCAGGGGGACCCGTTGCTCCACTACACTACTTATTAAACAGCCATGGCACACGTGTATTTGTAAATTATATACTCAGGTAGCAGCGAGGACTTGGTCGGATGATATATGGGATATAAAAGCACAATGTTGTTCTCGGCACGAAATCTTAACTCTATTTTTCTAACACAACCTCAGGCGCAAGGCGGAGAATGTGAGCAATTCGCGAATTCTCCTATCCATGCGGCACTTAGCGGTGCAGGCAAGAAACAGAGAGTGGAGGTCCAATAGCAGTCACCCCTCGCCAGCCTAATGGAAGCACGTTAGCACAAGGCTCATAGACCCGCAGAGACCGAAAAGAGCGAAGGGGAATCCATATTTGCACTGTCCCGAAGTCCGTGTCAACGCATTTACACATCACTTCGTCAATCATCTAATCGTCACCATGCTGAAGCGATCGGCGCCGCAGGATTGGCCGTATTGAGATTTTCCTGTGAACTGCAAAAAGTCACACCGACAGTACTAGTTTCGCCAGTTCTGGCGGCATGATTTCGTGTCTCCTAGCATATAATATCTCCTATTCAATACGTGGTTGTCGGCTTTTTCCGCCGCATCTTTTCTCAGCTGGTCAGGGGCACCGGGCTCAATATTGGATCGCGCGCATTACTGCGAGTTTCACCATCGTTCGCGTATACGGCGCCGCTCGTCGGACTGTAAATTTATGGCAACGTATTTGTATTTCGTGCACTGCGAGGAATCGACGACCGGCCGACAAGGCAACAGTTACTCTGGTGCCTTTATTCCAAATAAGGTCCGCGAAGGACGCACGCCTAGAAGCGAAGTCCACAAATACAGTGGCGAGACGCGCACACAGGAAGGTATGCGCTGCTCTCTCGCAAGGAGGCACTGTTGACATAGAGGACGCTCTTTCTAGATTTGATGTGCGTCTACATGAATCATCCACATGCAGAGGAATTTTAACCTTCATACCCAGCCGAACTGGCTGGTAAAGTATGCTAAGCACTGAAAATTCAGAGGGGCACATTGTTGACCTTAAGTGCGGTGAGGCGAAAGCCTTTAGCGCGGTGTTGCTGCTCGTGTCACTGATGCGAGATTAAGATGTTAGTTAAGTACACAATTTTTTCTGAATCTTAAATGCTGGAGACACTGGAGGGCGTTTTGGAGGGATCCGTTTGATTCGAAGCCTTTCCACAAATATTCTTCAGTGCCCTTATGCTAGACAAAAATTATTGTGGAACTGTAAAAAGATCGAAAAAGAAAGTGTCCCTGCCCGTAGGAGAACTACGTACCCTTTGGCAGGAAGTAGCATGTTTGATTTCTACATGCTACTTCCTGCCAACGGGTATGTAGTTCTCCTACGGAGCTATGTTTTGGAGATGAAGTTATCGAATTGAAGGGAGAATTGTGTTCCTTGAAACAGGTTTAATTTTCTCACGTGAGTGAAACGCATGTCTGCTCTTGATGATTGAGAGAGAAGCGCCGAACATGCTTGTGATATGATGTAAACTGATAATATAGGCAATAAAGACAGAAAGAAAGGTTGTCAGGAAGTAGCGTAGTCGTAAGCATGCTAGGCTGCGGAACGGAAGGATGGTGGTTCGAATCCCGCCACGCAGAAGGATTTTTTCATCTTATCGAGTCGACGTCATTTGACTGACAGCTATAGAGCGACAGATTTCGCGGACGGATTAACGGACAACGATGTGCCATTAAAGGCTTTCGCCTTATAATAAGCCACACAGACTCAGCAGCAAGTTAGCCGAGAAAACTGTCAGGAATTTCTTTCAGCAGATTTGCACATTCTTGTAAGAAGTCATTGATCTTTCAGTGTCCCCGTGATAGGGGTATTCTGCACATAATGCTGTGTCAGCATCTAACATACTTCTCTTCGTATTACTTCGTTCACTAGCCTCGCTTGTTTGGTGTACCCCTTTCTTAGCCTTAGTGTAAAGAGCAGCAAATTCGGCAATGATCGAGTTCTGCATAATAATAAAATGGTATGATCAGAGAAAAAAACATATGAGACCCATGCGGATTAACTCAAAAGCATGTGTTAAGCCATGCCCTACATTGGAGGTAGCATAAAATGTAAAACTTGACAGCACGCATAGAAAGGTTTGTTAAAGTAGCTATTAGCTGCTGTGTACCCACATAGTCTTTGCACTGTCACTGGAGCTGTGCTTCATGCATTATGCTTTCACTTCGAGCTGATGTACATGTGAACACCATTTTCGAATTTTCAATTTTTACAGCAGTGTTCTCCTGTATCAACCGCAGCCTCATTAAAATGAGCTTGCAACGAGAAGATATTTAGTTGTTTTTCCATGGCTAATTATACATAGACACTATGCATGGAATATGTTTATAATAACCACAGAAGAATCACACACAAGTTTTCAAAGCTGTGCCAAACACATCATCACCTCCTCCTCGTTTTCAGCAGGGAGGGAACCCTGCCATGCAGTATCAATTATTAAAGCCAATTGTAGAGCATACATACCAGTCACCACCAGCAGTATCCACACAACACTGGGGAACATTCACACATTGTGAAACCTCAAATGAATGAATTACAACGCAGCAACAGACGGCAACTGGTTTGAAAGCATTAGGCTGAATATGCAAATGAGATTTAAAATCTAGGTGAAAATAAAATGATATGGGCTTTCGTAGAGCCGCATGAAGCCTTCTTGACAGCATAAGTCATTCTTAAGTTATGAGACCAAAACAAAGGTCACCAGATGCAATGTTTGGTGAACATGAGGTTCCAGAAAATGTTCAACTGATACACAGGCATTCATTCTGGTGATATTTCATTGTATACTGTACAAATTTAAATCTTCCGTGAAGTGTAACCCTAATTTAGAACTTTTGTACATCAGGGCAAATTTATGCACCATTTACCATTGTGACTGCACGCTATACTAAACTACAGGATGGTGAGTGATGATTTAACACTTTATGAACTGCCTGTGTGAAAGCCAGTGTCAACTAGGAATTGCCAACACCTTGCTTTCTCAGGGAACTGCGACATGACTTATCACTTGTCTTTCAATGCCTGAAAAGCAGTAGCATCATGATGCATGCTAATACAGCAAAAGTAATCATAACTGAAAACGGCGAAGTGGCTTCTTTTATATGCTGTTAAAGCGAGCTGCGTCACCTGCCTGCCGTTCAAGTCATGCTTCATAATTTTTTAATATATTTTGTGGCTTCACTGGGCACATGGTCTCTAAACCATCTCTCTCCTCTTACAGCGCGTACTTGAAAAACGGACAATACCATCAGTAGAGCACCCTATTAAAAGGAACTGGCGTGAAGCGATACCTGTTGTGCACGTCTCAAGTCCTTGGCTCTATTTCTTGTCAGTTGCGTTTGAAACAGATACACAGTCACCTTTCGTGGTTCAAGTAACAATGGCTAGGGTGCAGATAGGTTTGAGTTTCAGGATTTGAGTAAGGAATGAATACAGTCGTGCCTCGTTAATGTAGACACTTCGGTTCCCGAGCAAATGTGCCTATAAAGTGAGTCGTCCGTAATAACGAATTATGCATAAAAACAAAAACAAATATTTTAAAAAATCATTTTATCATTACAGACTCCTTCTAAGCATACTGGCGGGGGTGAAGTAGAAATTAGGCAATCTTAGCAGCTCAGATTCATTATTCTGGTCGCCATTATTTTGAAAATCAAACGGTTCATGTTGAAGCACGTTTCAAGCGCCCAGTGGTCCATGATACGGATGATAGTCCTGTTGTGATGAAGTATCTCCTACCGCGACTGTTTACATCCCAAAACTCTGTGCTCACCCTGCCGACAAATGCTGAATGTGGTTTTCAACGGAGCATACAGCTAATTATTCTTCGCAAACAGTCATCTAGCGAGGCAAACGGTAAGATGCGTCGACCTGGCCCCTTAGCACTGTAAAGCATGAAGCCATACACAGACAGAAAGGCAACACTTAGCTGCGGAAAGAAACCTCCACCCTTCAACTGCTGAGGCATTTGCACATTCGCCTGTCTTTCGCAGGTGTTCTGGACTCAAATTATAAGGGGCTGAAGATCTGGTTGAAGCGCTCGGGATTATCCTCTGATCGCTGACCATAATAACGGGACAAAAATACACGGGTGCCAATGGGCTCCGTGCATTTTCGCACGGTCGATTGTCAGCAGAGCAAGTTTCCTTATTAACGCGGCATAAATACACTGAAAAAGTTTTCTCCTCAGGAGAACTGTCCATAACTCGAGTCTTCCATATTAACGGGGGTCGAATTAGCGGGGCGCGACTGCAAATATGTCACGTGAATTTTTGTTTTCCTGAGGACTATTTGCACGCACTACAGATGTATATGAAAAGCTTGCAGTGAAAGCGACACTTCATTATCTGAGCCAACCTACAGAATGTTGCGTGTCACAGACTCTATTTGTCTCTTACCACTGTTTGCGTGTTATATATTTCACATTCATGCTTTTGGAGATGTCTTCCAGTGTTCTGTATGAGCTCTTTAGCTTGGTCCTAGGCACCTCCATCGAAGTAGTTGAGCATGGCTGACAGGCCTTTTCAGCTGCACTGTTGGAAAAAAGCCATCAAAACAGTGAAAATTGCAAGCTGAAAACGACGGAGCAATAGCATTTGCAGAAATTGCATAAAAATAAAATTATGGTTGAAGACAGCCTCGGCAAAATATCAGGACATGTAACCTGTGTGTTTTCACGGTCAATAAAAATTCAAAGTGCATACAAATCTGACAGCTGCATAAAAGGGTTGGCAAACGAAATCGGTGAAAAAAGTTATTTAATTTCATCCCGAAAATATGTGAAGCTTCAGAAACGCAAACACTATAGACTACCCCACCGCTGACCCACAATGAAGCCAATGACTTCTGTTTCTTTAAGCTTCTCTCGGGATGTATTTCGACATATGTTGTTCGAGTAAAGCGTAAACACCTCTTTACTGGTGGACTTCTGAGCAAAATGCCTGCGTAAGCGACAACTTCCGAGACCCTCGCTCGGGAACGAGTTGATGGTGTCCGATAGCGGTGATGGATACACAAACGATAAAGAAAGACAATGCAGCATGAGGACTTTCGCGAGTGTCACCTATCACGCATCAAATATCACTCCACGTACACAATCTAGGCTTCTCTGAAGGGTTACCATTACAGATTTAGCGTTGGTGCATGCGAAATCACGACACCGAGTGAAGCAACCGACACGCTAGATCGCGCTTAAATATGGTCGGAGTACTTCAGCGAAAATGTACTGTGAAAGCTGTATCCATGCAGAAGAACGAATCTCTACAAAAGCATGTTTAAAGTTGCGCTATCGCGTTGCAAACTCACAACCCGACTTATTTTGCTGCCCCTTCTCGGCGCATATAGCTGCTTATTCTCAACAAAGAACACAACATACCGTCGACTCGACGGATCCTTTGCCGACTGCTACCAAGAAGTTAGCGACAACAAACGCGACAGATAAAAATCGCGACGACCGGAGTGACCTCTGGTGAGTGCGGCGTTGCCGTCCCGCTCAATAATGGCAAATACGCCAAGGTAATGGATAAAATTGGTGCCAACCGGTTTTCGTTTTCACACACACCGGCGACACAGAAACACTTCGTCTTCTCCATGAGAGATTCCGCCAAGACGTTCGTCTTTGCGGCCCAAGGCAAGATCATTAGCTTGGCACCAGTTTACCGTATTCTATGGTGTCTCCCCACTGAACCCTGGCCAAACCCCCGTCGTGGGTATGTGCCATGTCACGAAGGCAACAACAACGTTCGTCTGTTAGCGCGAATTTGCGAGTATCGACACCCACATCGTCGCCCCAAATTCGATCTGAAAGTCTCTGGTGCCCTTAAAGAATGTCAAAATTAAGTGCTTAGTGTCAGAGACGCGATTAGCCCCGACACAGCGAGAATTTCGGCACAAGCAAGGAACACCCATACATTCATAAGGGACAAGCTGTGCGTGGACCTCCACTCATGCCATGTTTCAAGACTTCGCAGCGCCGTTTAAAGTTGATTTTACTCGCGAATACTTCTCGCAGTCGTCGCGTGCATGGCCTCGGTTACTTACTATGTGAGTTGTTACAGACGGAAGAATGCAGACAACTGCAACAGCCGCAACAGCAAGCGAGATAAAACCGTCGAAAATATTGCGGTTACACATGCCTGTCGCCATTCTTTCTCGCAGAGCCTGCCCGGGAATCGGTATAGTTCCCCGAGCGAATCTCGTTCTTTAGTGTTGCGTGAACAGTAGCGGCATTCCACGACACAACAGTAGGTCGTGCCTACGCTTTGCGCGGCCGGGACGGCTCCTGTCTTCGTGAAACTGCAGCCTCGCGCTGCGTGCACGTCGCACGCATACGCGAAAATAGAAGAGCGACATATTAAGGCGGAAGCCTTTAATGGCTCATTGTCAAGATCATCTGCTAAAGTGGTTATATGGGGGGGAGAGAGACTCTCATACGGGGAGGAGGGAAAGAAGGGGAAAGAAGAGGGAAAGGTCATCTGCCGTTAGGAGAAACTGTCCCAGCTTTCTGGCCTCCTGATTGGTCTCCTCTGTGTCGTGACGTCACTGTCGCTAGGCGCAGGTGTGCGCCTCCTGATTGGATCGCGTGCGTGACGTCACTGTCGTCAAGTGCGGGTGTCGGGGTGGTTCGGCGCTGCGCGGGATGGCTCATCACATCGGCACGCGTGGCGGCCGTGTGTTCGACGGTGCGCCCTGACGTCACTGTCATCAGGCGCTTGAGGTGGCCTCCCAATTGGGTGCTGTGTGGCCTGACGTCACTGTCGCGAGACGCGTGTGGAGACCGTCTGCTTGTGTGTGGTGTGGCGGCGGCGGTGGCGGCAGTTTACTTTGCGGTATCGTGTGGGAAGGATGCCTCGTCTCGCCAAACCAGTGTCCCCCAACACGCGATGGTGTCAGGCTTCCGCCGTTTCACACTTTAGTCTCGACAGTGTTTTCCGTAATTTTTTTTTGTTCGGCGCTGCCATCACGCGAGAAAATTACAGTCAAAGTTCCCAATAGGTTCGCCCAATACTATACATGACTACAGACAGCACGTTCGCATGGAAGCTAGTAACTCGGCAGTGAACTCTTTCTAATGAGAGGGCTCCCACCGTTATGCGAAGGGCAGTAGGCCAAACTCAAGGAGCCGTGGGCACGTAGAGATTTCTCGGAGCACCAGCATCCTCTGATTATGGCCTTTCATTACAAGGAAAAAAACGTTGAAAAAGATCTCTATCTCGGCCAGTTGGTTCATTGTTTTTCTTTGACTGTTTGGTGCAGCGCTATAGAACACGCACATTAGAAGACACGGAAGCGGCCGTCCTGACTTGCGTGTTTTCTTTTGCCCGTGTTCCATAGCACATTGATAAATTGCCGAAGAAAAAATTGGAAAATAGACGTTTGGAAAATAAGCAAGTCGAATATGCAAGACGATGTGCTCGATTAAACAAATCTTTGTGAAGCGAAAAGATTCGCTTAGCGGCTCAGAGCCGAGCTTCGCGTGAGCCGAACTAGTGAGTTATGCCTATGCGCAAAAACGAGTGACGTCACGCGCCGCGCAGGTGGTCGCTCCTCGCCGCTGCCGCCGCCGACTCTGTCGCCTGACCTTTCGGCGCAGCCGCGCGCTACTGCACATGTACGTCATGTGCATGCGCAAGGAGGCTATATAATGCGTTTACCAGAGAATAGACGTGCGCACTTAACATTCAAGGGAAGGAGAGTACGGCTGCTGCTAGCCTACGCAGAAAAGCTGAGAAACTAAATTCGTCCGATACAGAGGTACTCGCTTGGGAGTTGGCTGCACAATTGCGAACAAGTGATAAAACCAAAGCTAAACGTGCAGCTGAAACGCCTGAACAACGGGATATTTATACGCCTTGCTAAACGACGTCGGAAAAAAAGCCGAAAAGCGTGTCTTGGCCGCTCCTTCATC
Source organism: Amblyomma americanum (assembly GCA_030143305.2). Taxonomy (NCBI): domain Eukaryota; kingdom Metazoa; phylum Arthropoda; class Arachnida; order Ixodida; family Ixodidae; genus Amblyomma; species Amblyomma americanum. The sequence continues at coordinate 95,638 of JARKHS020011914.1, forward strand.
CAGCAGCAGCCAAGCGAGTGAGGAAGAGGAAACAAGATAGTCAGAAGAGGAAAATCCCAAGACTCGCCGTTACAACGACCACGTGGTACGACGTAGTGGTACGACTGGCTTTTTGCTTGTATATCCAGGCTTAACCTGAGCTAAGCCACTGCCTAATTTTTTTAGATGTCAGTAGCCCCTTTTCCTGCCGAGCAGTCACGGCCAAAGTGGTGGTTTCGCATATCTCATCGGGATATATATACCTCAGCTAAGCCACTGCCTAATTTTTTTTAGATGTCAGTAGCCCCTTTTCCTGCTGAGCAGTCAGGGCTACAGTGGTGGTTTCGCATATCTCATCAGCTGCGTATGCAGCTCGTATGAGGGAGATTTCGAGGGAAGAAAGGCCCACGCAAATGTCCACTCTGGTCTCTCTGCTAATCCACTCACCATAGCTTTTGTTTATTACTTTTTTTGCGGTAGGTAAGAGCCTAGTCTGTTTTGCTGTGTTCGATACCTCTCGCTGGAGAGTTCCTTTTCTTAAATTTGGGTGAGTTGCAATGAATTCTCTGTAGGAGAACGGTGCAACAACGGCGGAATAGAGCTTGCTTATGTGCCGCCGCTGTTGCGCGGTTCCCTGGACACTGAGGACTCGATGTAAATGAGACCGCCGACGCTGAAGCAAGGAGCGCCTTCAGAAGTGGCCTGCGCACAGATATGCCATTCTGTAGACCGGACACCACTTGTCTCCTTTCGGGATCTATGAGGAGTGCGACGCCTAGATACTGGGCCCTGCCAGACACTCGACACATCCGCCTTAAATGGCTAGATCCGGCGATGACCTTTCCTGTCCGTCGTGGAATACCACGCCCTATTGCATGCATAATC
>JARKHS020011915.1:0-40416 GCA_030143305.2 Amblyomma americanum
GTAAAGCAGAGGCTCTGCGGCTTCGTTGGAAGTCCTTTCTGGAAAAACATTTGGTAGCAGTCATCAGTCATTTCCGCATTTGTCGTATGCTTGACAAGTTCACTAAATAATTGTGTACGCTCTGGCAACCCGTAGAGTTTCGAGAAAAATCATAGGGGAAGGTTATGACTTCTTACTTTTAATTCTTTGTTTCTTTTTTATAAGGAAAAACCTCCTCTTTCAAATTTTCGACACCTCAATAGCGCCTATATTCAGAGGGTAGAAAATCATGACAGATAGATAGATATTTACTTCGCGAAATGCACAGGTGGTAGCAGAAATGTCATCGCTGATAGAGAAGGGATACCTCATAATGTAGAACTGTATGAACTGCGACGTTTAAACGGCAGATACGTAGTATCATTCACTGTCAACCCCTCGAAGTTGCCCGAAGGTGCATTTGGCCCAATAGACATGTCGAAGGCTGTTGCCGATTTTATATGAGTAGTATACCGCTACGAAGGCTTTCAGGATGAAACTGCGGCATAACTCCTTAATGTAATGGCAGAAATCCTTAAGTGCCAAATATTAAGAACTTTTTGAATGAAAGGAGCATTGCACGATCTGCTTGAAAAGTACCGTATCTTCCGGTTCACAATCCGCAGCTGTCAATAGCCCCAAGACTCAGTTTTTGATGAAAATAGAAACTTCCTACATTGTGCGTACCTTGTACATACATAGTCCGCACCCAATACGTATGATCGCATTGGGCATGCTATGCTATATTGAGCTATTGAAAAAGACAAAGTTTTCCAGTCCGCACCTAAAGATAGTCCGCAAAGCCAAAAAATCAAACCTTTGAACATGTATTATCCCAGGTTGCCTTCCGGAACCATAACTGTTAATGGACAGCAAAACAGCTGTCTTTCTACGGACGCCGGCAGCGCCCCGACGCCTGCCGTTGCACCGGCGCGAACGTCTTGCGCCCCCGCCTGTAATTGCAGTCGCCTGCACTTGCCTCTGCTCGGTTACAGGCAACAAAGCACAAGGTGCTGCCTCGACAGCCAACATGACGCGCGCGCGCTTCGTCGCCCCTGCGCGATAAGCGAGAGATAACGCGACTTTTCCTGGAAGCGCGGGTTCTGTCTCGCAGACATTTTGTTGGCGTTGTCCTCAGCCATATGCTACATATTTCTTTCGTTGAGGTCTCTGAAAATTGGCTACTTGGCTACGCTGTCTGTTATAAAGCTTGTTTTTTTTTTCGGAACGTCAGATATACGTTTCGATAAGCCCGCGGTGAAGAGCGTGGGAGAGATCTTGTCACCTTACCCGACATCCATCCTGCTTGCTATTTTATCACTTTGCCACGTAAATGGCTTGTTGCTGCCTGCGATAAATATTTTTTTCCACGTGCTCAGGCCGCACTTCTTCGCTTTCAACACGACAACCGTCCTGAAATTACGAGAACGATGATGATGATGGATTTTTATGGCGCAAGGGCAGCTATGGCCAAAGAGCGCCATGTCACAAGGTATTTTTCTTTTTCTCAAGGTGGGGTCAGAGACCCATTTCCCAAGCATTTCACCCTAAATAAACCGAGCACCAGACCAGGGGAAAGCTTGTACCCATTGTATCACCGGTGGGAACCCGGCGGCACTGGGGATCGAACCCCGCACCTCCCGCATACGAGGCGGATGCTCAACCACTTGGCCACCGCTGCGGTAAATTACGAGAACGAAGCAAAGGGATTACCGCAGGGCTTATTGGCTACGGCCTTTGTCTGCCCCGCACGAATTTGCTTGTTTGCTTAGTTTTTTATTAACTTAAAACTTCGATGGCTACAACCCTGTGCGCAGCGGAAATTCTCTGATCATGGTGGAATGCAAAGGCCGCCATTTCCTGAGATTTCAAATTATCTTAACCAAGTCTAAAGTGTTTAAACATCTCTATAACTTATTCAAGGCCCTTCACAACAGCATGCGTCAGAGATCACTGCGTTGCATGCGCACGCGAATCCCATGCTAAAGCATACGCCAAAGTGCAGTTCTGATAGCTTTGTGCAAAATTTCCACAGATCACTAATTGTAATATGCTCTTAACATAAAAGTTGTTTAACCAAAATTGTTTTCATGAGCATCGCGCTTCAGGGCCTTAATCCGTGCTCCTTTTTTCTCAAGGCAGAAGAGCGTTCTTGTTTTTTTTTCTTTTTTACCTTTCGCAAAGAAATGCCCGTTATTACTTGAAAATTCACCGCAAGTGTTTGCACTCTGCAGAGTAACGCGCTAATATCAGCGAAACCTATCGCTTCGCTGCAGCCTCGTGTTGCTACGACCAATACCTGTAGTATAGGCTGTGAAGTGGCACAACGATTGTAATGGGTGCACGGTTCTGTACGTGGTGCTGATCACGTGATGAATCATGACATCACCACGGTTACATGGCTATCGACATCCGGTCTCGGGTCCGCGCACTGTCTACGCTGTTGATCATCTCAGGAAAGGCCAAGGTAGATGTACACTGGTAGCGAAGGCTCCATAGACGCCCATTGGTCCAAAAAATGGCGGCTCGTGGGCACTCCAGCGCCCCCTGGATTTTGGGGGCAAACTACGCAAACGTGACGTAGAGTGACGTCACGCATAAGTATGCTTTGGCGCGAATTATAAAGCGGCCTTTCTGTAGAATCCGCGTTTTCGAGCCCGTACCTCTCGAAGGTTGCTGCCTTTCAGCGCGCCCCAACCTTTGCCAGTCAAATGTGCTCGCCTTGTGTGCTCGAGTTCCTGCTAGTTATGGCCTTGTTAATGTGCAATTGGGAACGCAATGAAAGTGACTGGTAAAGGAGGGGCAGCATAGAAAGGCAGCAACGCTTCCAGACACTGGCGTAGCCGGGTTAGCCGGGTATCGAAACAAGGCCTGCAAAGACGCGCTGTAATGCACCGCACACTCATGAATAGGGGGCAGGTGAAGAGTGTTGCAAAAATACAAAATTTGCCAGGTTTTAATAAAATGACTTACCTCTTTCATAAAACAAGGTGCTAATATATTTTTTCCTTTCTTTTGGCAGATTACATTCCAATTTTGTAGCTTTATCATTTCTTTATATGAGTGTTTTGCCCCCCATCCTCTGGTTGTGCTGCAGTCGCGCTAAACCACTTTTCAGCCCAGCCTTCGCCGCCACTTTAAATCCGCCTTGGAAAGGCTCCCATAACACAGACCACTAAAATGTTGCGCGCGTGGAAAATAATATAGCTTGGCCAAGCTCACTTGTTTGTGAAAGACATAAGAGCGCAAACTGGCAACACGGACAAGGAAGGGAACAGTACGAGCGCTACACTTTCAACAGCGTTTATTCAGGGAAGAGCGTATATATAGCCTCTGACCTTATCCATGCTCTTAATCTCAATTTGGTAAACATCTACCTTTCACAGATATGCATCAAGGAACATCATTTCACAGTACCGGATAATAACCGAGGTATCACTGATGCAATTGTCCCCTCGTTTTTTGATATAAAAGGCTTCCACGAGCTCACGTTCGGTCTTATCACGGCTTTTCAGTAGCACTTTGCATTCAGGCAGTCGGGGCTTGCAGACTATACGTTTCTCTTTCGAGCATGCTTGGCAGTGGTCTGGAAGATGGGCTCCTTTCTTATTCAAAGAATTCTTGTGTTCAAGCAGGCGCTCATTAAGACACCGGCTGGTCTGTCCAACGTACACCTTCCCGCATGTAAGCGGGAACTCGTACACCACTCCTTTCTTGCAGCCAACAAGTGGCGTTCGGTGTCTGCTGGCGCACTCTTGCATTTCCTTTCTCCCAATACGTGAGCACATTCCGGCTAGTTTTCGCGGCGCTGAAAATACCACGTTGACGCCGTACTTATTGGCCACCTTCTTGAGGTTATGAGAGGTGTGGTGTACGTAAGGTACAACTTCCGGCCTTTCCAGCCTTTTTTCTTGAGGTCTGTTGTTTTCATTGCTGCCCTTCAGCTTTTTCAGCAAGGTCTTCGTCACGGAGAGAACCAGGGGAGCCGGGAAGCCTGCATTCTGCAACCTGGACACCTGAGATGCAAAGCTGGCGTGCATGGCATGGTGGCAGGACTTCTTTAGTGCGGACGCTAGGCACTGGGAAGCGATAGCCCTCTTAACGGTCTTAGAATGGTATGAATGAAATGGCAACAAATCTTTCTTGGCGCGTGGACAGTATCTCCAGCAAACATGTGAAGGGTGAAAGGTTAGGGTGAGGTTTAAAAACTGCAATTGGTTATTACTGCTAGGCAGTTCGTGAGTGAAGGTGAGGCCCATGCTGTTTCGACCAAACGTACCTAAAACATCAGCTACTGCTTCGTCAAAACTAAAATCGCTATCTGCCAACAAGACCAGGTAATCGTCTACATATCTAAAAACGTGGACTATACAATCCGTGTCAAGTGCTTCACTCAAGAAGCGGTCAATTTCAGATAAAAATATATTACAGAGTACCGGGGCGACACACGAGCCAATGCAAATGCCCTGTCTTTGTAGATAAGTTTGGTCATTGAAATCAATAAAAGTGGCCTTCAGATAAAACTCAAGTAATGACATGAAGTTGTCCACATTCAAACCAGCAGCATTTTGAAAAGTCGTGGCTCCATTCCTATCAATTCCTATCAATTACTATTCCTATCAATTCCTCCATTCCTATCAACTCCATTCCTATCAGGTCCGTGGAAGTGAAAACGAAGCAAATTAAGAAAGGTGCAGTGTCGTTTTGTGAGGAACTGCACCTGCATAAACTAGCTAGTGCCATCAGGAAGTGTGAAAAGAACTGCCTTTCGGTCTTTTTCTCAGCGAAAACTCACAAGCCGGAAATACCTTTCCGGACAATAGTAAGCGAAAAGGATACTTGGCAACGGCAAATTAGTCAATTTTTGCTCAAGCACCTGAAGACTCTGGAAATAGAAGACCCCTTTGGAACTAAGAACTGATGATGTGATAGCCTTCCTTCAGACTAATAGGAACATTAGGTCTGGTTTTTCCATTGATGTAGAAGATCTTTTCTACTCAATTTCGCATCAACATCTCTTTGCTGCAGTGCGTGATTGCATTGATAGGAATGGAGCCACGACTTTTCAAAACGCTTCTGGTTTGAATGTGGACAACTTCATGTCATTACTTGAGTTTTATCTGAAGGCCACCTTTATTGATTTCAATGACCAAACGTATCTACAAAGAAAGGGCATTTGCATTGGCTCGTGTGTCGCCCCGGTACTCTGTAATATATTTTTATCTGAAATTGACCGCTCCTTGAGTGAAGCACTTGACACGGATTGTATAGTCCACGTTTTTAGATATGTAGACGATTACCTGGTCTTGTTGGCAGATAGCGATTTTAGTTTTGTCGAAGCAGTAGCTGATGTTTTAGGTACGTTTGGTCGAAACAGCATGGGCCTCACCTTCACTCACGAACTGCCTAGCAGTAATAACCAATTACAGTTTTTAGACCTCACCCTAACCTTTCACCCTTCACATGTTTGCTGGAGATACTGTCCACACGCCAAGAAAGATTACTTGCCATTTCATTCAAACCATTCTAAGACCGTTAAGAGGGCTATCGCTTCCCAGTGCCTAGCGTCCGCACTAATGAAGTCCTGCCACCATGCCATGCACGCCAGCTTTGCATCTCAGGTGTCCAGGTTGCAGAATGCAGGCTTCCCGGCTCCCCTGGTTCTCTCCGTGACGCAGACCTTGCTGAAAAAGCTGAAGGGCAGCAATGAAAACAACAGACCTCAAGAAAAAAGGCTGGAAAGGCCGGAAGTTGTACCTTACGTACACCACACCTCTCATAACCTCAAGAAGGTGGCCAATAAGTACGGCGTCAACGTGGTATTTTCAGCGCCGCGAAAACTAGCCGGAATGTGCTCACGTATTGGGAGAAAGGAAATGCAAGAGTGCGCCATCAGACACCGAACGCCACTTGTTGGCTGCAAGAAAGGAGTGGTGTACGAGTTCCCGCTTACATGCGGGAAGGTGTACGTTGGACAGACCGGCCGGTGTCTTAATGAGCGCCTGCTTGAACACAAGAATTCTTTGAATAAGAAAGGAGCCCATCTTCCAGACCACTGCCAAGCATGCTCGAAAGAGAAACGTATAGTCTGCAAGCCCCGACTGCCTGAATGCAAAGTGCTACTGAAAAGCCGTGATAAGACCGAACGTGAGCTCGTGGAAGCCTTTTATATCAAAAAACGAGGGGACAATTGCATCAGTGATACCTCGGTTATTATCCGGCACAGTGAAATGATGTTCCTTGATGCATATCTGTGAAAGGTAGATGTTTATCAAATTGAGATTAAGAGCATGGATAAGGTCAGAGGCTATATATACGCTCTTCCCTGAATAAACCCTGTTGAAAGTGTAGCGCTCGTCCTGTTCCCTTCCTTGTCCGTGTTGCCAGTTTGCGCTCTTATGTCTTTCACGAATATGCACCAACAAGCCCAGTTGCAAGTACTTCTTAGTCACTTGTTTGTGAGCGTTTAAAAACTAAAACTCTTAAGCTACTTCAAGAAAATATAAAAAAGGGCCTCTTATAGCTTCATCAAATGCAGGCATACTTGGAGATTTCCCAGACAGCATTCAGTGACCTCTACAGTCGGCGAGAATTGTGACATACACTTGTTTTTGACTAGACGAACAAAAAAGTGTTACGTGTTTTATACCGAAGCCTAGGTTTTCTTCAAATTGGTGCATCCTTGTCCTCTGCTGTGTTGTCAGTTTCACGAAAAAAGATTAACCACGCATTTTCGAAGGTTTATTCTCCTAATCAAGGGTTTAATTTTGTCGGGGAGTAAGACATAAGGTTGGGGCTAGTCGGTTCTAAGGTTCATAGGCGTTATCCTGCCGTCCTGTCTTCCCGCAGTTTTATTATTATCAGTTTTGTCATGTTTTGATTCTGAACAATTGGTGAAACGACCTTAAAGAGCAATAGTGAAACAAAGAAATTATAACTTCCGGTAACTTTTTCTACAGCCCAGAAAGGTATAAGAGCTTTTGCTGCAGAGCTGCTACTGTAGTTACGCATTTCAGGTGTGTAATAGCGAGTTATTCGTACGAAAATTTATCTATAATTAAAATATGACTGAACTAATGATACATGCATTACTCTTATGTGATTTTGGTTAGAAAACTATATGCTTACGCAAGCATTTAAAGAAGCCTGCACCATGGCACTTTCACTTTCGTGTTGCACTTCCAAAGCAGGTTTTGTCGCACATAGAGCCAGCGTCAGTTACGAATACCGTTTAGAAGTAACACCAAACGAAAGATACAAGAGGGCTGATTGAAGCAGTTGAGGAAAGCAGCGCACAACCTGCGCCCTTTATCGCCCCGGAGAGCCGTTAAGCCGACAGCTCCCAGAAGGCACTCTGCGGTAAATCCACGATAGTAAGATGGTCGTCAAGAAGGCAGTGGAGAATGTCCGTCGAACGAAGTCCTCGAGCCAATGGTATCGACCGGTCGTCATGACGTCGTGGTGATCACATCTCACGGACGCATTTGCCAGTCACCTGCGATTTCACGCTATACTCGCCGACAACTCTTTATGGCAGTGCAGCAGAGGCTATGCGGGAAAGGAAAGGATACAGTTCCTTGTCTCCGTTCCATGGCGAGTGGGCTCCTCGAAAATCAGCTACCCCTCTGCACCCCTTGACCGAGCAACAAAAAACCAACCCCCCCCCCAACGTCATGGGGACCAATACCTTTATCTATCTCCTTCTGGCCTAGCCTGTGTTGCATTGTGAAAAAAAAAGCTTGTCCCCGAGTATGGTGTCTTACTTTGCCAGGCGGAAGAGTGGGAGCTACATGCCGGCGAGCATAAAAACGTTGCCACTGCCCCTCGCCTCGTCTAAAAACAAGGCGCCTCATCGTCAGGTATCCTAGCCCTACCAGCACGCGAAAAAGGGCAGTCGGTGGTGTGGCCTACTTACTCTTCCTACTGATGGCGCCTATATTTGCTCTTCAGTGCGCTACCCACAAAAAATGGTGCGTTCAAAACATTCGCCAGAGTTCCCAAGGATTGCATGCTGATGACAAGATTAATAAAGGCCCCTTGGCTGACATTGATGGTTTATTACATCCGCGCCTAGAGGTCACCGAAGCACGCCATGACTGGCGAGTCAGCAGCACGGCTCCTGCACAGTCGCCAAACTAATACAAGAGTGGTTGTAAATTAAATGTTGTAATGTTGCAATGCAAGGTTACCGCAAGAGAAGAGGCCAGATGACACCGTTTTCTTCGCGTTTTATACATTTCCGCGATCCAGCCTAGGCGTCCGCATCCTAACCAATGCTGTGTATTGAAAGCACCAATTTATCGAGCAGCGCAGAAATGTTAGCGCGAACGCGTCGCTAGGAAGGCAGCGGCACGATGGGGCGCAGTGCTCATCGTAGTACAGCCTCATATCGGAGTCTTTAAAGTGGATGTGTTGGAAAGAACGGACGCGCCATAACTATAGCGGTAGCAGTAGCACCGAATTTCGTGCTTTTAGAAGTCTGGCAGGTGTTCATAAGGAAAGGTTTTTTTGCACTGGCACCAATTGCCCCTTTCTCTCGCTTCTTTTCCTACGGTTGCAACCAGGACCTGCTTCCGCGTAGCAACATTAGATAATCTGAATGCCAGCACAGACTATGCGTAAGTGGCATGGCTACTTGTAAGAAGCAATAAGCGCGGCTTCGAGACTGGGAACCCCGCGGAAAGTCCGCTTGCACAAGTCGAATTAATAAGACTGCAGCGCAGTCTTAGACATGGGGACGCCTAGTACATAGAGAGGAAATGTTGGCGAGTGTTGGCACATTATTGGCAAGGTATTTTTCGTAGTGCTGAAAGACCCGAAATTGTCCTGTGCTATGTCATGGCCGTTCTTTAATAGCTTCTGAATCCGGCACTCCGGATACACAATCACTAATACGGGATACACGCACAAAACACTCTCTGCGTAATTGAAGAATTTTGAACAACGACACTCTGGGCAAGTTAGTGGTTATTCATAAATATTTAAAAACAGCGCTACCGGACACGACGCCGACGACAAGACTGATATACAGCGCAGTTTTTTCTTCTGTGTCCCTTGCGCGGTAATGCTCGGTATGAATAATTGTGAAAAATTCCAGTGTGACAATATTCTATTTGAACGTGTAATAGACAATCACATAGGCCTTAGCATGATTTGCATTTTGGCTGTCTAATGTTTCTTTCGCTTGTACACATGGAAAAAGGACGAACTCACCGCCCGCTGATGTTACAAATAGTGCCCATTTGCACGATCATAATGCGAAGATGACTCTCTTTTACTCCTCTACTCAATACATATACAGTTCGAAATTGTCATTTTCATCGCAGAATCCCTTTTTCCTTCGTGTTCTGTAAAGGGTAGCTTGAAATTTTCTTGGCACATTTGAAATTTCGTCATGCCGCATACTGTGCTTTCATATTCAAGATATTCAGATAATGTATGTTCTGTTGTTCTTCAATACGCGACAATGTATCACTGGCTTCTGAATGAAGAAACCACGCTTTCCTATGCTTGTCGCATATGAAAGCCTAAATCAGTAAAGCTGCGGCCGCCGACGTAGAGCACACTTCTTCATATTGTGATTTTCACTATATAGTAGTATTCGGGTCTATTCTTGTTGAATTTTGATTTGGGGGCTTGTGCACACTTTCGAAAAATATTGTGCAGTTAAAATGCGCTGAACGGACAAGGAAACAGCTGGTTTTCAAACCCAGCTCAGCGTAGCCTAGCTATGTCCACTGCTTATTCGTGACAAAGACCAGACAGACGCGGAAAGATCCCTCTCGTACGCTGCGGACACTTTCTTCTTCGCCTGTGAAAGCGCTCTATCAACAGAAAAGACGAGTCAGGCCATTTGGAGGAGACAAGGCATTTTATACAAGACGGAATTCGCAAGGAACAAGCATGCATACGTGGCAAAACATTAGATCGGAAGCAGTGCTGGTCAGAACATGGTTAATTAGTCCTGGTATAATCACCTCAACAAAATCTTTTAACGGTTACTAACCAAGTGGTAGATGAGCCTAGTGTCGCTGCACTGCGTCGCCAAAGACGGACAGGAACCTTGTGCCGGTAATGTGGCCCTGGGAAGAATTGGCGTCGATTTTGTACCACGTCACCACTAGATCGGTGCTTGTCGCTTACAGCCGTCGTTGCTGTGACAAACGTCCGTAAATAGCAGGTGGCTCCATTGATGTCCCGTGGATGTCCGGTACATCCGGAATGTCCCGGGGGGACAACGATGCCGGAGTGGAAGTCGGTGGTGTACACGCATGGTCGCCATGGTTCGAAAGAAAACAAGCCAGCTTGCTGCCTGCATTCGTGACGTTTCGAACATTCTACCCGGCTGCTGCCATGTGAGCTGTGCTCTTTTCTCGCGTATAGCTTTACATGACGTTTTGTCGTTGATTTCTGAAAAGTGCAATACGTCACGCACAGATTGTAATGTGAGAAAACTTTCTACATGCTTTTTACCATGAAACACAGCTCTAATAACTTTACGTACTGCATTATCGCAACAACTTGTATCTGCTTTTGACCGAAAATACATTCCGGTTTACTTCCCTCCTAACTTATAGTGCGTCGCATATAGGATATATTACAAACAAGGCTTCCCTTGTGCGGGGATTTTTTTGCTGAAAAGTTGATAATTAGCTTCTTACTTCAAAAGAACTCTCGTCTGAAAATATCTTAAAACGTTAACTTAAATAGCCTTGCTTTGGTGGGATCGCAAATAAAAGTGCACATAACTTGTTGTAAAGAATTCAGAATTTCAGTACCCAGGAATTCCTCGGTTTCAAGCGCAGGTACTGTCCATGACCTTGAACAAATCGGCTTGCCTCAGGATGCACAGAAGGTGCTCGCACTGGGACCAAAGTTCGCGGTCTAAGAGAAGAGGTCAGCCACGGAGATTGTGTCCTTGGTCAGACGGGTGGCCCGGTGTGCCTCTGCGGAGGAGTCCCTGCGCTGTGTGTCAGACAGCAAGGACGCGTTGCGTTACTGCAAACAGCCTGTCCCGAAGGTACCTGTCAAGTGTGTTCTGTCCTTTTTGAAAGAACGCGCCCTTTGCGTTCTAGCCGCTGACAAGGAGTTGGCTTTGCTGAGCTGTCTCACGGGTTTTTTAAGGTCAAAGCCTTAGTAGCAGTTTCGAATTCCTTTAATCCCTGCAAGAACTTAGCTATGTCACTGGTTAAAACTCAAGCAAAACAGCTCTGTACTAAACTGAAGTTAGAAAAAGTTATTACGAGTATCGAAGCAAGTCGCCGTGATTTTCTTAAGGTCCTTTTTAGCGTGAAAACTCATAAGGTTGACACCTCTTTCGGGACAATTGTGTCAGAAAATGGCACTAGGCAAAAGTCCATTGCCAGGTTTCTTCAGAAAAAGCTCGACCTGTTACGCATTGAAGACCCTCTCCAAGTCAAGAACTGTGAGGCCGTCTTCAATTACCTCGAATGTGCACCGCATAAGAACCTCAGGGCGTTCTCTGTAGACATAAAGGATCTTTCCTATTCGTTGCCACAATCAGGCTTGCTGTCTTGTGCCCAGGACAGCACTCTTGTGTTCAGTGTGTTATCCTTGTGTCCTCGTCTTTATTTGCGCAGTAAATTTCCATATAGAATCCGGAAGGAAAGTTAGTCACCTCAAGGAAATATAAAAATGAAGTTGCCTAAATGCATCAAAGCTCATTGTACGAGCACGACCAAGGAACCAAGGAGACCAAGGAAACGCCGGAACACTCACTGGCACCAATTTTCGCCCGCACAAAGAGATTTAAAGGAGTATGAACATCAAAATTTTGGGTGCGTGTTTTATTGTTTGTAATGATGCATAAGGCATTATTATACATGTATTACCACCTGCTATTTACCTACGGCTTCTAAATAATTTATAATCTCATTTCTTTCTCGTGCAGTTTCGGTTTCGGTTTCAACAGCCGAACGAGGACTGGACGTGTGCTTACAGGTCACGTGAGACATGAGAAAACGTCCATAAAGTCGCTGTTCCCCCATTCGTTGTCATTCCGGGTCCTGAGGAAGGCTGACTTCAGCACTGTAGTAAATTTATACGATGATGCAGCGATTACATGGACGTTTTTCAATGCCTCAAGTGATACAAAAGCACACTTTGACGTCACAGCCATCGTTCGACTGTTGCAACCGAAACCGAAAAATCATGAGAGAAAAAATTCGATTATAAATTATGTAGCGGTCGTAGCCGAATACCATATGGTGGTTCATGCGTGGTATTGTCTTCCGCATCATTTTTTCTTTGTTTTTGTTTTTGTCTGCTATTATTAACTGCATAATCTTGTCATTTATTTTTAAATGGTTCACTATTATCCTCCTGCTTGGACATGGTCTGCAGTATTTGAAATAAAGGAAAACATTAAAAAACAATCAATTCAGTGGCCACACCCATCAGACCTCTTGCTAACCAGAACCTGCTGTGTCGCCCCAAAGTACGCGAAGAGCCGGTGGCGTGCACTCCTGGTGCACAACCTGGACCCAGCTTGGCCAGCCGTTGATGACTGCCTCTGCGACGCTCGCTTTGCTGCTGCCTCTGGAACACTGGCGTCGTGAACAACAGGCCACCTTCCTCCATCCCTTACATAACCCATTATCTCCACAGCAGCGTCTATAGACGCAAAAAAGGTGGAATAAACGTGGTATCAGTGAATCTGTATTGTCCTGTGTCCGCTGCTAGGCGGAGTCATGTTCGCAGCAAGAAGCCGCGCCTTACGTCCTAATTTCAGAATTTTTTTATCAGCTACTGGCTGCAGGCACATGAACGAGATGAGCTTGTGCATGTTGTCTGAGAGTTCTGTTGGTACTTGCCGAGCCACGTTTCTTTTTCGCATAATTAGGAAGCCCTCGGTTGCACACAGCTATTGAATGTAGTTAGCACGTCTATCCTCTTTAGGTCAGTTCGGATAGTGTAATGAAGAAATCGCCACATATGCGAAGCACTGGAACAGCAGGTTCTGTTCTGAGCGCGTACTATAGCGTCCCCTTCGCTACCTAATCTGTGACTACAGACAAGAGTAACTCAGGATGAAGTCCAGAGCTCCTGTACTAATTTAAAGAATTTATCAACATGCTTGCAAAACAGGTAGCAACAGTTTGTAACATATGTTAATTCCTTTTCAATAATTGTATGTCATAAAATGTTACAAAAGTTGTAACGATAATTTATATATTTTTGTTTATTTATTTATATATTTACACTGTTGTCTAGCCGAGCAAGACATTACAGGAGTGGGTGCCTACACGAACAATGATCCTAATATAGCAACTAGTCTGCAAAGGAGAGCAAAAAAAAAACACATTTTCAAATATGATTTTGCAGTTGATGGCACATTCGTCATGCGGCAGTGCAGGAAAGGAACTATCCAGCGAATTCCACATTCATATAGTGCCCGGAAAAAGAAGAGTACTTGTAAGGACCAACTGATGCATGTAATGGAGCTAACTTGGGTGGGCTACAGCGTCGCGTGCGTGGCGCAGAAAGATTGGAGAACTTAATTGGTGCTTGTAAAGACAAGGTGCCAAGTATAATCTTGTGGAACACAATGAAGCGTCATGCATGCGCCTGTCATCAATAGAGGCAAGCGAGAAGATGATGGCATGTGTAGAGGGCGAGAAACTGCGGTCATAACAGCGATAAACAAATGTGAATAGTTTTTTTTTGAACAGGGAAACTCAGGAAAACATCAGAAAAGCTTAGTAGCAAACAGCACCTTTCAGTTAATAAATGATACTAATTTGCCCGCGTAAATTTCCTTACCGTACAACCCTAACCATGTATGCATATTTCCCCTCCCCCAGCGAATACACCCCTGCAATATAAACAGCATACAGGGCATGCAGGTAATTCGATGGCGGCTTTTTCTGCATAGTAGATTATAAAAGTTTTGGCCTACTTGCTGATCGCCTGTCGAATAAATCAAGTAGACAGCCTACTACTGCTGTTCCTGCTCTGTTTCCGCGCGGTCTTTTATTTCTGGCATAGTCAAAATACAAAAAGTTGCATATTAAATGTGACGACAGTACGAACTCGATGAGAGCTATCTGCTGTGCGTTGACTACATCACGCATGCCCAGGTCAAGACTTGGGGCTAACTAAGCGTACAAAGCATACTGGCCAGAGACACGAAGAAATCAACTCACAAATCTGCCGAACACAAGAAAACCACAAATAAGGAAGTGTTACTCAAACGCCGCATGTTCCTTGCTTATGAAACCAGCAGCCGCACGGTGTCTCGTATACATTTTATTACCTAATTATCTCAAGCAGAGCGGAGGGGCAGATGACTTCATTTTATTAGATTTTTACTCTCTTAAAACTGCCTGAGAATCCAACTGCTTCGCCCGGCAAAGTCTTGCTGAGAGTAATACGGCCTGCGCTCTCCCTTGGAGGCCTAAAGGAGCTGCAAAATTATTGCATTTTCATCGCTTGCATAATGCAGCAGGGATATATGATGACTTTTGACCTGCATATCTTAGAAACTACTTTCGTCTCTGATTCCGCTCAATAAAAAATAAACGTTTACTCAAGAGCGGCAGAAAGCAACTTATATACGTCGCCAAACCTCTAAACGCCTACCGTTCAGTGAATGCATGCACTTGCGTACCTAAATTAGCGACGGTATGGTGTCCGTACGGTGGCTGCTCCTGCGAAACTGTTATAGGTGTAATGCTGAAAGAAGGGATTCCACTACCTTTGGGGGCGTCATTTACACTTCCATTGATCTGTTTGAAAATAGATACCTGCCGAGGAAACGCAACTTTATAGGCATCGAATTCAAGGGGACACATAACGTCCACCTTAAGGGTATGACGCGGCAGCTTAATGGGTTATTGCCCGTCTAATCAGAATTGGTCACTCTCTACTTTACATTCATAAATCCATGGGAGTCCTCATACCCCTTCCGGCGCACCCACTGCCCTGCGATGGCAGGTGCTGCCAGTGGTGGGCCTTCTGCTACCCAGGTTGATATTTCCACGGACCTGGCTCGAGCTACCTGCGCGATAAGCCGTGACGAGGACGAAGTGGTCGCGTTCGCGTGAGGCGCGCTCGAGCTGGCTCTGTTCTGGGCGATTAATAACCTCGGCCGTTCTGCGGTCCCCCTCTACGTCTACGACTGTTCTCCGTCTGGCCTGTGACATCTGGTGGAGGTGCTGGGTATTCTTGGCTGATGCTCCATCCTTCCTCGGAGAGCCGAAGCACAAGCCCGGTGCCTCTTGTGCGAACCCCCGTCCATCGTGTCAGCCGCAGGCTCCGCGGCTTGTCTCCAGAATTCGGACTCCAGCCTCAAGAGAGCGCACCCATGGCTACGACCACGGCAGCAAGGTCAGACAGCGCCCCGTTCATACCTGCTTCTTTTGTGAGCCTGCAAAATCCCCGGATCCTGAAGCCCTTTCACGGCGGATACTCGGAGGACGCCCAAGACTGGCTTGATCAGTTCGTTGCGCGTTTCAACGGCTGGGACGACAGTGCTAAGATCCGGAACGTTTACTTCAGCTTAGAAGACGCCGCTCGGATCTGGTACGAAAACCGCGAGACGAGTCTAACGACGTGGCAGGACTTTCGTCGCCAGCTGTTGGAGACTTACACCAGCAGCGATCGCCGTGAACAGGCCGAGCGTGAATTGACCGCTCGCATTCAGCTACCAAACGAGAACGTAGCGATGTACGTGGAGGAAGTGACGCGCGTCTGCAACCGAGCGGACCCGACCATGACGGAAGAGAAAAAGCTCAGACACCTGATGAGAGGCGTGAAAGAGCAATTGTTCTGCGGTCTTGTGCGAAGCCCGCCCAGAACAGTCGCCGAGTTCCTCTCCGAGGCTGTGCTCATGGAGAGGGCGCTCCAGCAACGGTACAATTTCTACGACCGGCAGCTAAACCCTATCTCGGCTCTACACCCCCTGGATGCTGCTTCGGGGGCCAATACAAGCTCCCTTCGGGACATCGTGCGTTCTGTGGTCCGTGAGGAGCTGCAGAAACTTCAGGGGATTTTTCCTGTGGACTCACTGACTAGCGCCATTCGGGAGGAAGTTCAGCAGGCGCTCAGATCGCCCGTCGCTTCAGTAGAGCCGCCACCACAGCCAGCTGCTTGGCCGCCAGCGACGTATGCGGACGTGCCGGGGAAGACCGATATTTGGCGTGCGCCAGACCCACGTCCCCTGTGTTACCATTGTGGCGAGGCCGGTCACATCTTCCGGCGGTGTCCATATCGGCCTCTGGGATTGCGAGGCTTGTCTGCAGGTAGTCCCCGTCCGCGGCATGCCGAACAGCCTCAAGAGTTTGACGAATACGTCACCCGCCGGCGTGGTTCACCACCTCCTCCGCGCCGAACGTCCCGATCGCCCTCACCTCGCCATCCGTCGCCTCATCAGTCCGGTTATGGACCTGGTGCACAGCGTGGGTCCTCGAGCCCGCACCGGGAAAACTAGAACAGGCGACCTTTGGAGGCGATGCCGCCGAACGCCGTATTGCCGAAAAGCTTCCACCGACGCGCCGACTGACCCTTCCCGAATCGACGACCACGATACCGATGACGACGACGACGACGACGAAGACGGCGCCGACGACTGGGTCTGGTAAGACCAAGGTCTCCCTTGACATACCCGTGCTGATTGACTCTAAGGAGGTTAGCGCGCTAGTGGATACGGGTGCGGACTACTCGATAATGAGTGGTAGGATGGCTAAGGTGCTGAAGAAAGTTATGATGCCGTGGGCAGGGTCACAGATACGTACGGCTGGTGGCCACGTGGTTACGCCGCTCGGAATGTGTACGGCAAGAATTACGGTGCGCGGATGCACGTCCGTGGCAACGTTCCTCATTTTGCCTGAATGCTCACGAGACGTCATTCTCGGTCTCGACTTTCTTCGAGAAAATGGTGCGACTATAGACCTTCGAAATCGATTGGTTACATTTTCAACTGCACTCGCTGCCACCAAACCCGCCCCCGAGAATTGCAGAGCCGCACTGCGTATATCCGACGATGCCGTAACGGTGCCTCCACGGGCGAGTATTCTGGCTAGGGTCACTTGCGACGCGCCACATTGCGGACAACGTGTTGTTGAGCCAAATGTCTCTCTTTTGCTCACCATGGGTGTTTGCGTAGCAAGAGGGCTCGCCTTTCTATCTGACGGTCGCACTGAAGTCCTCGTGACCAATTTCAGTAATGAACACCACCATTTATTTGGTGGCACAGCCATCGCCCACGTCGACCCCGTCCAAGAGGTGGCTGAGTGTTTCGCATGCCTAGAAGACACGCCTGGTGAAGTTGACGAAGAGGCAGTACGCGCCGTTCACATAAACGAGGGCCTCCCGCCCGCAGAAAGGCAGCAATTGCAAGAATTGTTGCTGCAGTTTAAGGACTGCTTTACCTCGTCGTCTAAGGTACGTCAGACGCCCATCACTAAGCATCGGATAGTCACGCACGATGGCGCGCGCCCAATACATCAACAGCCTTATCGCGTATCTCCCCGAGAGCGGGAGGCCATCCAAACGCAAGTGAAGGAGATGCTCAATGACGGCATAATCCAGCCATCGAATAGTCCCTGGTCGTCTCCTGTCGTTCTCGTAAAAAAGAAGGATGGCACGCTGCGCTTCTGTGTGGATTACAGAAAACTTAACAGCGTAACAAAAAAAGATGTCTATCCGCTACCTCGTATAGATGATTCCCTCGACAGACTGCGCCAAGCAAAATACTTTTCTTCGGTAGATCTGCGCAGCGGATATTGGCAAATAGAAGTTGATGAGAGGGACCGGGAGAAAACCGCCTTTGTCACCCCGGACGGCCTCTATGAATTTCGTGTGCTCCCCTTCGGACTCTGCTGTGCTCCAGCAACGTTCCAGCGAATGATGGATACCGTGCTCACCGGCCTTAAATGGCAAACATGTCTAGTATACCTGGATGATGTAATCATTTTTTCAACAACGTTTTCGGAACATTTGCAGCGGCTCAGAGTGGTGTTAGAAGCCGTCCGATCAGCTCATCTTACTCTAAAGCCGCAAAAATGCCATTTTGGATTTACTGAATTGAAGTTTCTCGGGCATGTCGTCAGCTCCGAGGGCATCCGGCCAGACCCTGACAAAATTTCTGCCGTCGCGGACTTCCCGGTTCCCACTGATAAAAAAGCCGTCCGACGATTTCTAGGCCTTTGTTCGTACTACCGACGTTTCATAAAAAACTTTGCTAAGCTGGCCAGTCCTCTGACGCGCTTGACACGAGATGAGGAGCCATTTTTGTGGGGTGCCGAGCAGCAAACTGCTTTTGACGATCTACGACGTCGGCTACAATCACCACCAGTACTAGCCCATTTTGACGATGATGCCGCCACTGAAATTCACACGGACGCCAGCAACGTCGGTCTTGGAGCGGTTCTCGTCCAGCGTCCGAACGGTGTCGAAAAAGTAATCGCTTATGCTAGCCGTGCACTTTCCCGTGCAGAGTGTAACTACTCTACAACTGAGAAGGAATGTTTGGCCGTAGTATGGGCCATCACAAAGTTCCGCCCCTATCTGTATGGCAGGCAGTTCAAGGTTATTACTGACCACCACTCATTGTGCTGGTTGACAAACTTGAAGGACCCATGTGGCCGCCTAGCACGTTGGGCATTACGCTTACAGGAATTTGACTTCACGATCATCTACAAGTCTGGTCGCAAGCACACCGACGCTGACAGCTTGTCGCGTTCACCCGTGCAACCTTACGAAGGTAACGCAGAAGACGAAGCATTCCTTGGTGCAGTCACGTCGTCCGACATCATCGCACAACAACGTGCGGACGACGAGTTGAAGCTGCTCATGGAGCATCTAGAAGGTCACCATCCCTCGATACCCTCCCACCTGGCTCGTAGGCTGCCATCCCTATGTCTTCGAGGCGGAGTGTTGTATAAGAAAAACTCCGCCTCCAGTGGTAAGAGTTACCTTCTGGTTATACCAGCCGCCCTCCGCCACGAGATCCTCCTCGCCTGCCACGACGAGCCGACCTCTGGGCACCTTGGATTCACGCGCACACTTGCCAGAGTGCGGCAGAACTACTATTGGCCCAACCTTGCCTCATGTGTGAAGCGATATATTCGGACCTGCCGTGAGTGCCAGCGTAGGAAGACGCCGCCTCTGAAACCGCCTGGCATGTTGCAACCTATCATGCCTCCTAACATACCCTTTGAACAAGTCGGCATGGACCTCCTCGGACCATTTCCCTTGTCGTCGGGAGGAAACAGATGGATAGCTGTTGCAACCGATTACCTGACGCGTTACGCCGAAACGCAGGCTCTCCCTCAAGGCACAGCGTTCGAAGTTGCGCACTTCTTTATGCGTGCAATAGTGCTTCGACACGGCGCTCCGTCCGTCGTCATCACAGACCGAGGGAAGGCATTTACAGCTCAGCTTGTCCACGACATCTTTGAGCTGAGTCACACCAGCCATCGAACAACGACAGCATACCATCCCCAAACAAATGGGCTCACAGAACGCCTGAATAAAACACTGGCCGACATGATTTCCATGTACGTGGATGTGGAGCACAGAACCTGGGACCAAATACTCCCCTACATCACATTCGCGTACAACACTGCGACTCAAGAAACAACCCGCTTTACACCATTCCGTCTAGTCTACGGCAGAGAAGTGCGGATGATGCTGGACGCCATGCTCCCGTGCGTGGATGATGACTTGACACCAGATGCGGGCTCCTTTGTCGAACAAGCCGAGCAAGCTCGCCAGCTTGCTCGTTTGCACATCACAGCTCAACAAGACACGGACTCCAGACGTTACAACCGGCGCCACAGGGAGGTTACCTACAACATCGGTGACCGTGTGTGGGTGTGGACCCCTGTCCGCCAAAAGGGATTGTCCGAAAAACTGCTGCACCGATATTTCGGACCTTATGAGGTGCTCCGTCGTGTTGGAAACGTGGATTATGAGGTTGTTCCACGTGGAACTGTGGCTACCGGTCGTCGGCAACCACGGACTGACATTGTGCATGTAATGCGACTTAAGCCATACTTCTCGCGTGAGAGCGATGACGCTCCACTTTAAACTGTGTTCGGGTTCTGCGTTTTAATTTGTTTCTTTTTGTTCGTTTCTTTTTTAAACATTGTCTTCCTGCTTTTCCTGTTCGTTTTCTGCTTTGTACATACCCTCGCATCGGGACGATGCTCTTCTTTTTCGGGGGACTAATGCCACGGACCTGGCTCGAGCTACCTGCGCGCTAAGCCGTGACGAGGACGAAGTGGTCGCGTTCGCGTGAGGCGCGCTCGAGCTGGCTCTGTTCTGGGCGATTAAAAACCTCGGCCGTTCTGCGGTCCCCCTCTACGTCTACGACTGTTCTCCGTCTGGCCTGTGACAATATTCTCGATAGCTCATCATTTATTTAACTGCCACCTGCCACGGTGGGCAATTTGCCACTATCCAGAGGGCAGGTTGTGATGACGCCACAAGGTCACGTGACCTTGGCGGCCTACCTGCCTCTTAGGTTGCTCTCTTGGCCTCACCGGCTAGAGTCATGCTCGTGATTTTTCGCGTGCAGCGCTGACAACGAGGACGCCAGGTTTTCTGTGTAATGGAGCCTTTAACGCTTGGCAGGAATGACCAGTCCTCCACTCAACAAAAATTCTGCCTCTAAGTCCCCCTAAATTTTCATGGTCTGCCGCGAGACATCGATCTAAATACATCACACTGCTATTACGGTTTTAACATACCGTGGTGCTATTACGGTTTACGGTGAAGTTACAAAGGTTTTTTAATACAATCAAGTTCGCAAGATGTCATAGATTCCCGTTCGCGAGGAAAAAATCTTGCACCTTCCGCGTGCCATGAAACTGCTTCTGAATGAGAATTTCCTCTGCTGTACAGCAAGTGTTTGAATTTTTTGTCGTTGATTCAACTATGCCATCTCTAACGCGGCATGGACCTCTGGATTGAATACCTCCCAGAATATGCCCATGAAGAAGCCTCGAAACTCAACGTCTAGAATATAGATGTATTCAAAAGCACTCACGCTCGTTGCAGTCGTAGCCAAGAGGTAGCGCTCCCAGCTGTAAACTGAAAATTCAGCAGTTTGATCCTCCGCGAGCCTGCAGCTTTTTCTTTTTCGAAATGTTTGAAATAGAAGGAGTAGATTCACTCCGGAACAGTGTGTGCGCTGTATTGCGCCTGCCAGGAATTTTGGAAAAACCGGTAAAATATGTGACAAGCGTTCACTCCATCGAAAGGCATTCCTAGAAGTCTGTCACTGCTAGAAACGCCCGGTATAAATGTATCCCTTCATTATTGTCAGGGTTTGTTACCCGTAGAGTTAACCTACCGCCCTTTCATATAAATCTGGGATTGCACAAAGGCGGAATGCATGCAGCTTCAAAAACGTAATTGATCATCTATATGTTTTCAGGGATGTATGTACGGCTGCTAACAGTCCTGAAAGTTGAGAGAGTTGGTCCAAGTTTATGATGAAAATCAGCGCGAACAGAAGGCAAAGATGGATAGGACGACGCAGACAAGCATCACGTGTAGCGCAATTTTTAATCATTGCTAAAGGTCACTCATGGTTAGTACAATGTCAATAAGCTCACATTTTCAGTTGTTCTACTTTAAAGAGGGTAGAAAGGCTTAGGAACAAGCAGCCAGTCTTAGTACATAGTAGCCACCCGAAGTCACAGATAGTCAACTGCCGCACTTGCTATGTTCTTGCTACTGGTTTTTAAGTCTGAAATATACTTGGAATCAAGTTTGTAGCTGGCAGCAGCGGTATATTCGCCATCTTGCCAGCGCTGTTGATATGGCCTAGCAGGCGCGCATTACAGTAGCGCAAAAAGAAAGAATAAAAGGCTATTTGTCTTCCATTTTCACCTGTCCTAATACTTCAGATTTGTTTACGAAACTCCTGCTGGGAAACGTATTGCTTCAGCTATGACTTGTTGGGTCGAAAATCCGGAGCTGCTGAAGAATACGTCTGAATCAGGTTTTTTTAATGGTAAAGCAAAACCTTTCGGATTTTCTTGGACAGCTGTCACCGCGATAGTTTCTAGATAATACAGATGAGCACTTTACGACACTGGAAGAAATCTTTGGGTTCTGCTAGCCGCCGTCTTTTCGAACAGGAAAAGTTCTGAGCATCCTTACAGAGATTTGACCTCTTCTCGGCTGTCTTCTCAGCAAAAGGTGGCAGTTTGAAAACCACGGCGATATTTTAATGGTAACATCAAGAAAATTCGAATTAATGTATCAAATCTAGCGAATAGCCTTTCACAACTGTAGAGTTTATGAAAGGTCAGCTCGATTCTTTCCGCTGGTTCTTATCGCATAAGTTTTGCAGAAATACGTGGATAAATTAAGGAGATTAAGTCCAAGAAATAACAAAAGTGCTTGCCACTTTCGTACTTTTAATATCGTAACTGCTTTTGACGCTGAAGTGTTTCCAGGGGTGTGCAACAAATAAACCTTGTGGCTTTGAGGTTGTTCGTTTCGAGGGCAGTTGGACCGATTTAATCATCAAGGATTCCTCATAACAATATTCATATAATACTGATCACGGTTCTCTGGAATTGCAAATGTTACACTCCGTGCTTGCTACAAGGGTTGGCCAATACTATATGTGCAAAGTACAAGCAAACATCATTTACTTCATACAGACAAACAGACTGCATGAAGGCAACTTGCTTTGCTTGCGTGAAGCACACATGTCCCTTTATTTTCCATTGTGCATTGTCTATTGTCTAGCATACCTCATTTCAAGTAGAAGATGGCTTATCTTATGTTTTCAAGTGTCTGGAAGCCAAGCAAGGCACCAAAGTGCACCATTAAGGCACCGTGTTGTACAATAAAGGGAGTTCTAATACTAACGTCCGGGTGCAAGTCAAG
This sequence comes from Amblyomma americanum, assembly GCA_030143305.2. Taxonomy (NCBI): domain Eukaryota; kingdom Metazoa; phylum Arthropoda; class Arachnida; order Ixodida; family Ixodidae; genus Amblyomma; species Amblyomma americanum. The sequence continues at coordinate 22,891 of JARKHS020011915.1, forward strand.
TATTATGGATGTCTTCTAAACGACCTTTGTTCGGCTTGATAGCTGGAACCAAAAAAAGCGTAGTTCCTGCTTATAGCCTATCGACTCGTCACCGTTGGAGATAAAACAGCATTGCTAGGTACTGTCGCTGTTTTCTTGTTGGTTAGAAATATCACTTGTTAGTGGTGTGCTTTTTTCTTTTGGGAGGGACAGTAGTTAATGCTAAGGTTAGTACTAAAGTTCATGTCAAGATTAATATCGCTCACTTCAGCCATAAAAACAGTGGTTGCTCATCAGACGACTCGTTTCAGCTCTTTTTACTATTAAGTTATTTTTGCGATGAAAGACTGTTCACCGCTATTTCTTGATAACTGTGCAGCAAGCGTCATAGAAGTCGGCAGAAAAAACAGGCGCTTGAAGAATATCGTAAAGAGCTTCAGTGACGCCATCATTTGCCGCATATTTAACACGCATATGCTAGACACCGAGGACGAAGCTTTGTACGTGTTGAGTTTGTAGCGTGCATCACAGCGCCTGGCTCAAGAATACATACCCCAGAACGCTCAGCTTGCGCGCGTAGATCAGAATTCGGCGGCTACGCGATCGGATGTCGGCGCTCGGCATGCTGGCGGTTTCGCTCCCTCCGGGCTGAGCAAGTGCTCTTGCGAATAAATTTGTGGACGCCTAACATCTTTGGTATGAGTCTGGGATTCTCCTTCCACAAGTTGTTTTCTTCGAAAAAAAAAACAGAAACAGCGATCAGTATAGAAGACAAAAACTTCTGGGGGCACTTATGTCTCCTTACGTGCTATGAATCCGAAAGCATTGTCCACTGCTGCTGTTTCTGTTGGTTTGTTAGTGGTTTGTGTGTTTGTGTAACTTAGTTCTCTTTCGTCACCAATCCGCACAAAATTCGGAGCTCTGTGGGTTAATGTCCATATCTGCAGAATTGGCCATTCTCTATTTAGCATTGACAGACGGCGGCCAGTGCTCATACCACTACCAGCGTAGTGGCGCACTGGTTAAGCAATGCGCCACTGCATTGGCAGGTGGCTGTTCATGTCACAGTCGCCCGCAAGGATTCAGTGACCCACGCATCTTTACCCTAGCAGCTTCTAGCGGTGCTGGAGCGAAAGTTCTCCGAACTTACCCGAGATTACCCAAGCTTCCTCCCATTGGCTCAACTTGCGCGGCGCTCGTCAGAACTAACCCAAGTTTCTAGATATAGGAGTTATGGGGTTTAACGGCACAAAGCGAATCAGGCTGTCAGGGACGACGTAGTGATGGGCTCCAGAAATTTAGACCACCTAGGATTATTCAACGTACCCCGGCATCGCACAATTAATACACGCGCCTCTAGAATTTCGCCTTCATCGATATGCGGCCGTCGCGGCCAGGATCAGACCCGCATCTTTCGTGTCAGCAGCCGAGCGCCATAACCACGGTGCCACCGCGGCAGCTTTACCCCAGTTTCTACCGAGCAACCGTGTCTTTCCGATAAGCTCAGACACCCCCCTTCCCACCTTACGTAACGCCTTACACCCTACTCCCTGCTCATCACGTGGGGCGCACGTCTTACATGGATAACGGGTGACCGCTCATAACCGTACCTGGCGCAAAATCGTGCATGACGCAAGCCAACTCTAAAATTCTACGCCCAAAGCCGTACCCTGAGCTACGAAACAAATCGAGTGGAATCAGTACTGCGCGCCGCTCCAGCGTACCCCGCACCCTTGCCCCTGGACCACATGTCTAGCTACACACCCAGCTTCTCCAACAGTATGAACACAAGATTACGAGTGAAGCTTGACGCGTGACACTTCCCCATAACGAGTTCTTATACGCTTCTTCACCCCCTATGCACGATGTAGAGAAGGCAGAAAGATATGATAATTGATAACAAATAACAAAATGAGCAAGGGCTGAGGGACATATTGTCCTCAAACAAACGTTTCGACAAGAGCACAAGGGAAGAGAGCAGACAAAGACAACTCGTCTTGTTGAAACGCTGCCTAGCGGACTGAGTCTTCCTCAGCCTTTGTTCTCTTTGTTTCGTGCTTCCCTCCAAGCAGAGTGAACAAACCCAGAATATCTGGAGAAACGCTTCAGTTTTCACCACTTCCACCACACGCCGAGTGGAGGTGAATAGCATGTGATTGCGGAATTTCGACAGCAATTGTTTCTGCCCCTTCGTTTATAAAGATATGCAGTCCTGACAGCAGCAGTTCTGCTCCCTCTAAACTTCATCTACTATAAGCAACCACGTGTCCCTAATCAACAACATTCTACGACACAGCCACAGGTGATAATACCAGACAATGTCGTCTCACGCGATCCCACTGAGGGCTGTCATACTTTCTGGCCCTAGAGGTATATAAATCGTCGTCTCAAGAACCAGCTTTCACTTGGCAGCAGGCGCTGTGGCAGTTTTACAGCAACTGATTGTTTGCCCTGGTTCATGCAGATTCGCATTCCTGACGGCAACAGCTGTGGTTCATCTGAACTTCATCTGTCATAACCGTCCACGTGCCCTGACCATCGGCAGTCCACAACACCGCCACAGCTCATCACTACTGGACAATGTCATCTCACGTGACACCACTTAGCGCCACCTGACCTTCTGGTCTCTTGACCTTTGGCTCTCTTTGCCAGATAGCATAACTTGATGTACAGGCAGCTGCTGCAAAATCGTGTAGTCCTCAAGTGCCGCTCTGTTTTATATTGGACACCGACAACGATAATTCTGAGTTTCAGGAAAGTCAAGAAAAAGGGCAGAAGGGTGTTTTGGCACACGTGCAAAGAATGCTTTCTTTTTCGCATCGTTGCAAACGTTTAGTAAAGCGCTATACACAAAGATTTAGCATTGTGAACACCTAATAGCGTCACAATATCCATTTCGTATTCTCTCCAATGCCCTTAGCAATAAGCAGGATGCACAAAAGTCGTTGTTCTAAGCAAAAATATCTGTGGTTGATCCACTAATCTTAAAGGCGTAAAACAGGTCATTTAGCTAGTGTGGCTTTTAACCAGTTTTTATAAATTAAAGGTATTTTAAAAACTCAGAACAGCTAAGCCAGTTTTGGTGGAATAAAAGTAGAACCTGCAAGAGATAGAGTTTAAGTAGCCGTTCCCGTTCGCTAAGCACTGTGCTGGACCTGGGAATAGTCGCAGCATAATGTAGTGACATTCAAACCATATATCTTTTCTAAGTTGCATGCATATTTCATTGCATATGTCAACATTTGGGCTGTTTTATTGGGCAAATTTCTGTCGACGCGAAATTCGGAGGTCGTAGATTCGGACCCCGGCGGCGGCATGTGACTGTTTTTCTTCCGCTTTCATGTCAATTTGCTATCTTCCAATGCCAAAGCACTTAGGCTATTAATTTGTCATTGATTAAGGCCACAAATTATAAAAAGATAGAAACATTCCCACATGCTCCTTGGTTTCTGTGACTGTTCACCTCGTTCGTAGCTTATAAAAGTTGGAAGACTTGGTCACGTGATGTGATATTTCAGTGTGAGCTCCTACGGTAAACAAAAAAGTGTAATGTGAGGCGCGTCATTGTAACAAGTAAGTATACTGGGGATAGTGATGTGTATGAAGCCTAAATCGGTATACAGTTCATTGGATGAATCGCCTGATCCATTTTGATAAGTGTTCACTTTGCCTCTTAATAATTGGTAGAGTGGCCTTACTATGTGAGACGCAATATGCTTCAAACGATAAACACGATGTCTAGAAGGTTGTAAATCGTGTCACGACCAGGTAAGGATCGAAAAAAAATCAATATACCAAGAATATGGCCTATGCCGGTATCGCGTGGCAGTTAGCTTTAAAGCATTTGATCGAGTTCTGAAAGCGTGGCCAATGTTTGGCACCTAAGCTAAAAACCTATGTATGTGTGCAGCCAATATCTGGACTGTTTTTCTCGATAATGGTTTATCCACAGGGCCCTTTGTTTTCCGGTACAACCCGACATTACCATATTCTTACAGCCAAAGCATATTTCTTGAAAATCAGGTTGCACCCAATTTTTTCCTTAAAATGAGCCTTCTGGTCGATAATGGTTTTCTAGTTCGCAAAGCTGAAGACACTGCAATAAAATTTGTAAATATCTAATTATTTCTTCATTATTTATTATTACTGTAAGCGTACACAGGCTCATACAGGAGCGGTGTACAAAATCACAATTGTGCAGACAATTTACAATACATACTAGATAAAAAAAAACAAAATAAACAAGATTGAGCAATATACCGCTATTTGTTGTCTTGACCAGCGCATGGGCAGGAAACGCACTCCCTGAATTGGCGCGTTGCAGTCTCTAGTCGTAAATGCGGCTGCTCACAATGTTGCAATTTGCTGGCCAAAAATTATTTCCACCTTGGCAGCAAATTCATCGGCAGATATCAAGGCTACAATATCACGTGCCGCTTATTTCATATTTATATGATGGACAGAAAGAAAGAAGCCTTGAAAGTGTTACAGCGGGTGATAAATGGCCTCATTGTATTTGTCATGGATTGGCCTGGCTGAGTGCTTTCTGGTATTCATGCTTGTTGATAATAATGCCGTTATGATAGAGAAGGAAAATCAACCTTAAAGAAGCAACGTGTCACCGGCTCCTCAAAGTTTGGAAACCTGCTCTATAGCTTAGTGTGCTTATTAATAGAGATTCTTATTAAAAAAAAAGAGTGAATAGAAAAGGTTTAGACAAAATGGCATGTCTAGTTTGGTTTGATAACTTATAGTAGACTGCGAATCATTTTTTTGGTTGGGAATGTGCCGCAGTTTATAATCGGTTATTCCAGAGGCGTGCCCTCGGTAACCTATGAAACTTAAACCTCTTTTAAGGCTCGTTTTCATGAGGCGCATATGTGAGATGTGTGAAAGATTGTATAATAACCAATTCCAGAACTTTGTACAACTACCAAAGTTTTTTTCAATCTCTCTTTTTCTCTCTCTCTTTTCCCTGCAAAGTACGAAAATACAAGTACTCAAGTAAGTAAAATACACCACAACTCTTCCAGGGATCGTTGTACTCAGTTGTGTTCAATACGTTTTAGTACTGTGCGCCCAGGCATTTACACAACAGTTGGCGCCCAGAAGTGAGACCTACTTTCCAATTGAAATAACGTTAAGGTCTTCATGTTATGAGTTTTCGCTCATGGCAAAATGGCATTTGGCGCAATAAAGGCACCTGGTTATATGCGACACAGTCGAAAGAATTCTTGAGACGAGGAAGTGGACATATTTCACAACTTTTTTTTCTTCCTCTTCAGGTGTCTTGCAATTCCAGGTCGAGAAAGCCCACCATGCTACGCGTCTTTCGTTCGGAAAGGGTCTTTTCGTGACTGTTGTCCAAAAGCAATGACTTGTCTAAAAGGACTTGGGTAGAGGCGATGAGGATTCATACCAAATAATATAAAGCGTGCATACTGCGAACATATTTCACTGTTTCGTCACTGCAGAAATGTAATCAGCAATACCAACACTGAGTAAATATATAAGCATAGAATAGACGCAATCAGGACAGTAATAAACCGAACCTCGATCAGTACTCATTTCTTCAATTGTTGCTTCAGGACATATATTACAAGCACAAAGAAGAAAAATACGCAAGGAAGGTGGTCCGCCCCAACCTGGAAAGGGCCCACTGTCTCTTCGATTGGTCCTCATGAAAAACAGGGCAGCTTCAATTAACGCTTGTTTTAGTTCTCTGCCATCTCGCACCCCACAGGTTGTAAAAATATAATCCAAGACGAGGGAGGTGGTCAGCCATCCTCCAATAAGAACTCCTCTACAAGAAAACTACGCCAAACCCCTGTTTTCTATGAAAAAAACTACCCCAAATGCACGACGCAAGTGGGACCTCCCCCCTCCCCAACAGGATCCTCTGACAGCAGCTCGTAAGTCCACCCTTGTGTCATCTGCGAAGGCATTTTGCTAATTACTTTTGCTGTTAAAAATTCTCTTGCCTAAGAAACTGAGCCATGGTGGACAGCCAGGCCACCGCCACATATCTCAATGAATGGGAGAGGGCGAGCATAAAGTTTATTGAGAAATCATCTTTCGCGTGTCGAGAAAACTGGGATTGGTCAAAATGGTCGTGACGTCACAACCGCATGACTCCACGCGGGTACTTAAAACACGCACACTGACAACACAATGCAATAATAATGACGTCCCTACAGAATTTCTTGTTGGTGTACAAACTCGTTATGTCACTGAACCACCATTCCGTAGTGTGTCTGAAGAAAGAAAATCAACTGTGCTGAAAAGAAAATGGTCGAGTCGGGACTCCAACCGCTGCCCCTTAATTCGTGAGCCGGAGCGTTATATCTCGAGCACTGAACTTTTTTTTCAGTCCAAAAGCACTTCTAGCCGCACTCTCCGGGTATCAGTGGTTTGTGCCCATCCATGTGTGGGCAGCTTTTCAGTAGCAAGTGTAGATACCTCGCAAGGTCAGTGGGCACCTTAATCGGGCTGTCAGTAGGCGGATTGGTTCACAATGACCGCAGCGGCGGCCTAGTCAGTTGAGCATCCGCCTCGTATGCGGGAGATGTGGGATTCGATCCCCAGTGCCACTGGGTACCCACCGGTGACACAATGAATACAAGCTTTCCCCTGCTTGTTGCTCGGCTTAAGCAGGGTGAAAGCATGGGAAATGGCTGTTTGACTCCACCTTGGGTAGAAGAAACAACCTTGCGCCATGGCGCTCTTTGGCCGCAGATGCCCTTGAGCCATAGAAATTCAGAATCATTATCATCGATTTGGTACACCTACGAACTTGGGCAGTCATGCGCGTTTACTTTCCTCAAAATCAGCGGATGGTTTAGACTCCGTTGATCTCGAAGAAAATGAAGGTGCATAACTGGCTCCCTGGGTGAGTGGACATCTCAATCGCGCTTTCTGGAACGTGGTGATAGTGTCGACCTGCAAAACACTGTGCTTTCGCACAATATTTTTGTGCTTAGCAATTAAAGACCACCAGCCGTTGTTTATTGCCTTCAAAGGCGTGTGAATATAATGCGATACAAGTCAGGTGGTTATGTAGAAACCACCCGCATTCCTAGCTCGTGGTGAACACTCTTTTTTTGTTGTGTTAGATATCGAAACAAGAATACTATTTCATCATCGTGGTCTCTGTCCTTCATCAGACCATGAATTTTTAAACGTTCCCTCGACATGGTCAAAGTGGGGCCTGTAAGAAATAAAAATACCACTTTGAAGAGTATAACAAGCCAACAATAAATAAAAAAACAAAGAAACTCGGCCTTAGTTCTGGGCCACAGAAATTGCATCTGCTTACGCTTCGACCCGCCACAAGCAGGGGCGGGAACCCCAGTCAGGATTGCGATTGACACCCGCATGGTTCCAGAATTTGAACACGTCAGAATCATAGGGATGATCATCCAAGCAAGCAGATGGGAAACGCCACATCAAATCCTCCTAAGCAGAAAAATATCGAATCCAAAACGTGAATGAAAGAGCATAGCACTAGAAGACTCACAACCATTCGTATTAACGAGAACAATGTCCTCAACACCTTACTTATCAAAAGCAAGGAAGTAGAGAACACAAACACGTTAATCCGTAAAGCCTGTAAAGTGGAATGAAGCCTTACACACTGCACTAGCAGAAGAAACCTTCCGAAGCTAGGAATTCACAAGACAATTGAAGACTTAATAAAGGTTAATTTAATCTCTCAGTCAGAAAGACTTTCTTCAACAACTACGGATAGATTTTTTTTACAAAAGCCAACATAGGCAACAAGAACGCACATGAGCTCTGTCGAAACATTTCAAATACCCAACACAAACAGCTACAAATCACACATGCACTTAAGAATATGGATTCGGAGCGTGATGAGGGCAGGAGGAGGGCGAGAGCTATAGCGATCCAGAAACACTTCTCCAAACGCACCGCAGTAAGCGTTGGTGCTGCATACACATTAGTCAACCCAAAACGCTTTCTCCATAGCGCGACTCGATCACACAGGAAAGCTGTTCCACAGCGGCTCATTAGAAATACGATCGGCCCATCACAAGCAGAAGCTGCCATATCTAGGGCTAGTTCTGCTACCAGCGTAAAAATCACAAAAAGCGACTTTAAATCTACAGTACGGAGCTTTGCGGAAGGCTCCGTATGAAATAAAACTTCGAAAATTCTATCCAAATTACCGCGACGAAATTTGACAGCTACACTGCTACGTGTTCCAGCTCACTCTGGCAGTGAGGGAACTGAAACCGCCAGCCAATATGCCGGAGATTTCGTCGGCCAGGTGGTGGGCGACTTAGATCTCCGATCGGCCTGAGACGGAATAGTCTCTCAGCGCGAACTTACTTTCCAGTGTAGGAACGGTAGGCTCAAATTCCCACCTCTCGGTTAACAAAAGGTAAGGAGCAGTCCGGAGGCAGTTACCAACAGGAACCTTTATTAATTACTAAATTTATTACAAATTCAGCCCGGAGGATTTCAGACCAGACTGCGCTAAGCGCAGGGTGCCTAAAGGCAATCTCAATGACATTCTTTCCGAATGCTCCGCGAACAGATTCGACGAACAGTTCATGCACCTGGTTCGGAAACGATCTAACTTGCTCTACTCATATTCGCTATAAACGACCGTGCAATCACGAGTTGAATCTTACAGGCACCTTGGCATCGAAATAAGAAGTAATCGGAACTGTTCAAAGCGCATCGAGTCACTTGCTGCATGCGTTTCCAAATCACTAGCTTTCATTAGATGATCACTCAGATTTTCTCCGCCCATGTTTAGACTAACCGCATATAAAACATCCATCCGTACTAAGTTTGAATAAGCATCGACTATTTGGAACCCTCTTCAAGAATACCAAATTGAGACGTTAGACGCAATCCAAAACCGAGCTGCTCGTTTCTTAGCACCCAAATATTATTCTTGGCTAAGTGTTACTGGTATCAAATCTTCCATTGGCGTAACTCACCTGTCATCACGACGTAATACACCAAGACTTTGCCAATTTCAAGAACTTTATCATAATTTCCCGCATTTGTCTGACAGCCTTATTCTGCCCCCCCTCGAGATCCTCCCGACGTTTGTAAAAACGCAACAGTGTTCAGCGCATTCATGATACCACTCAGGCTTTCAATAATTCCATTTTGCCAACTGTTGCGTCCGAGTAAAATCTGTTTCCTGATGTTATTGTCAGTGAAATCAACTCAGTAAAATTTTAACACTTATTGATCACTTATGTCCCACCTCAATTCCTGTATAAAGTCTTTTATATGTACCCATTTATTGCCTTATTAATTTCAATGTGGTTCCTATTTTAATTATGTGCTATCTTTCTGACCCGTTATTACCATTGCTCCCCGCCCCGTATGTTACGCCCCATAGCGACCTGTAAAGAAAGATAAATGATGATGATGATGACTCTCCAACCTGGACCGGCGGGAGACTGCGTTGACCAGCTCATGCCCGGAGATACAACTCCTTGCGACGAGCTGGGCCGAAGAGTTCGCTGCAAGGCTGTGCTGTGTAGCCAATTCACGTCCAGTCTGTATACGAGCCCATCATAAAATTTTATCAAAGGATCCCGTGATTTGCTTCCTCACAATTGCAAACGAATAAATATTCAGTACTACTACTGCTACATCTAGCGTTACATTCGAAACCATTCCCAGCAGCCATTCAATTATACTTCCTAGGTTATACTCAGCTGTTCTCTGTTAGTTTTGAATTCCAAATTTTATTACTTCAGCCTTCTTTCTGCCTACGGTAAGCACACTGTGAAGAACAGGGGGCAGATTGTGTCAGGTTACCCGACATCCACCCTGGTTGGTATTTGAACATTTTGCCACGTATACGACTTGTTGCTGCCAGCGATACGTGTTTTTCTCCATGTGCTCAAGCTACACTTGTTGGCTTTCTGCACGACAGTTATCTTGAAATTGTGAGAACAAAGCAGAGGCTCTGTGGCTTGTTGGTGGCCCTTTGTGGAAAACATTTCGAAGAAACCATCAGTCATTTCCGCGTTTGTCAGGCTCTTGACGAGTGCACGAAATCATTCTTTACTCTTTGTCAACCCATTGCGCTTCGAGAAGTTCAGCGGAAGGTTAAGATGGGCTATTTATTTTTAATTGTTTGTTTTTATTAGACACCAAACCCACTCTTTCATATTTTAGACATTTCAATAGTGGCTATGCTCAGAGGAGAAAAATATGACAAATAACTAGATATTTGCTTCGCGAATTGCACAGGTGGCAGTAGAAATGTCTTCGCTGATATCAAAGCGATACCTCATTGTAGACCGGCTTGAGCGCTCACTTTTAAACTGCAGATACATAGTATCATTCATTGGCTACCACTCTAAGCGGCCCGAAGGTGCGTTTGGCACAATAGACGCGTAGAAGGCAGCCCATTTTCTACGAGCAACATTCCGTTGCGAGGACCTTCCGGGTAAAATTGTGGCAGAGATCCAGAATGTTGGAGCCGCAAGTCCATGTATTAGAGAAAATTTTGAATGAGAGAACCACTGTACAGCGCGCCGGAAAAGTGCTGCAATTTTCGGTTAAAAGTCCGTAGCTCTCTATAGTACCCAGGGCTCAATTGTTACTGAAAAGAGAAATTTCTTCCATTGTCCGCACTTGGTACATGGTCCTCACCCGATACATATAATCGCATTGTACATGTTACGTTCATCATCATCATCAGCCTTACTAAGCCCACTTCAGGGCAAAGACCTCTCTCATGTCTCTTCAATTAACCCCGTCTTTTTTCAGCTGCATCCACCCTTTGCCTGCAAACATCTTAATCTCATCCGCCCACCTAACCTTCTCCCGCCCCCTGCTACGCTTACTTTCTCTCGGAATCCACTCCGTTACGCGTAAGGACCAGCGCTTATCTTGCCTTCGCAATACATGACCTGCGCAAGCCCATTTCTTCCTCTTGATTTCGACTAGGATGTCATTAACCCGCGTTTTTTTCCCTCCCCCACTCTGCCGCTTCCAGTCTCTCAACGTTACACCTATCATTTTTCTTTCCATGGCTCGCTGCGGCGTCCTTAACTTAAGCTGAACTCTTTTCGTTAGCCTCCACGTTTCTGCCACGCAGGTGAGTACCGGTAACATACAGCTGTTGTACACTTTTCTCTTGGGGGAAATTGGTAAACTGCCACTCATGGTCTGAGAGAACCTGCCATATGTGCTCCACCCCATTCTTATCCTTCTAGTTATCTCCTTCTCATGATCCGGATCTGCTGTCACTACCTGCTCTAAGTATTCCTTTACAACTTCCAGGCTCTCGCTACCAAATGTGAACTGCTGTTCTCTTGCTAGACTGTTGAACATTATCTTGGTTTTCTGCATGTTAATTTTTAGACCCAGCGTTCTGCTCTGCCTGTCTAACTCATTGGTCATCATTTGCAGTTCACCTCCTGGGTGACTCAGCTAGGCAATGTGATCAGCGAATCGTTGATTATTAAGGTATTCTCTATTTACACTTATTCCGAACTGCTCCCAATTTAGGCCTCGGAATACCGCCTGTAAACAGGCGGTGAATAGCATTGGCAAGATTGTGTCTCCTTGCCTGACGCCCTTCCTTATTGGAATTTTATTGCTGACTTTATGGATGAGTATTGTAGCTGTGCAGTTGCTGTTGTAATGGGACCGACAGGCGCAGCGTAGCGAAGAAGCGGACGAGTTCAAGCGGGACAACGAAGAAGCAGACGAAGTGCAGCTGGGTTTTTTCGAACGACGCCTGTGACTGTGCCCGTCGTGTCGCCGGTCAACCAAGACCAACCGACCTGTGCTTCGAATAAACGCCTTGACACTTGGTGGAGGTGCCTCGGTTCCCGTCCCGGTCCTCATCCTGGAACTTCGAAGTGGAACGCTCCTCGTCTCCGCCACCATGCCGGAAGGTCCGAGTGAACCATCGCAGCCCATCCCTGCCACCGTACTCTGTCACGGGGTGCAGCGCCAGCGTGACCCTTCTCCTTTTAGTGGCACCGATGACCAAGACGTCGACGATTGGCTGGCCTCCTATGAGCGCATCAGCACTTACAATCGGTGGGACGATTCCGTGAAACTTAGCAACGTCCTCATCTACCTAACGGACGTTGCCAACCTATGGTTTCGCAACCATGAGGCCGATCTTCCCACCTGGTCGTCCTTTAAAACGAGCTTCGCCGACGTTTTCGGCCGCCCCGCCGTCCGGAAGCTTCGCGCCGAGCAACGACTTCGTGCTCGATCTCAGCTCCCTTCCGAGACGTTCACAAGCTACATCGAGGACATCGTTGACCTGTGCAAGCGTGTCAACCCCTCCATGTCCGAAGGGGATAAAGTCAACCACATACTTAAAGGCATAGCCGATGACGCTTTCCAGGTGCTGCTGGCGAAGAACCCCACCTCCGTCGCTACCGTCATCCAGCTGTGCCAAAGCTTCGACGAACTCCGCAAGCAACGCGCATCTACGCGGCAGTCCGGCGCGCCTGCGGGGGGTCTTGCTGGCTTGGCCCTTGGTGGCTCGTCTGCTGAGCAGTCCCTGTTCATGCAGCAGGTTAAAGACTTCATCCGCGAAGAGATCGCTCGCCAGCTTTCTCTGCTGCATCACATTCCCGACCCCCTCTGCCCTCCGCACGACCTGCCGCCATCTCTCACCCCCACTATCCGTCGTGCTATTCAGGAGCAGGTCGCTGCAGTTCTGCCATCCAGTCCCCCACCTCCTCCTGTGGCAGCGCCGCTCACCTATGCTGAAGCAGTCACCGGTACACGGCGCTCGCCCACCTCCGCCGCCTACCCTAGCAGCCCGGCCTTTTATGCTCCACCGCCGTCTATACCCCCGCCGCAGGTCCCGGTTCGTCGACCCCGCCGAAACCCTACGAACCCCTGGCGTACCGAGGACAATCGACCGATATGCTATTCCTGCGGTCTTCCGGGCCATGTCGCACGCTTTTGCCGTCAGCGATCTCCTCGTTCTGGCGATTTCATGCGCAATTTCCGCTACGATTCCCGGCCGCCCTTGCCTAATGTCTCTTCTGCCTCCTCTACACATCGCTCCCAGTACCCTACTCGCCGCTCGCCTTCCCCTCGTCGGCGCTCCATTTCTCCCATGCTCCGCCGCCCGGACCCTCTCCCAGAGGAAAACTGACTGCCGCAGTTCAGTTCAGGAGGCAAGAACTGCGTGTTTTGCCAACTTTTTAAGCCCTCCGTGTTCTCCTGCTAACGTGATTGAGGTGTCTGTTGAAGGCGTCCCCGTTCTCGCGCTCGTCGACACGGGTGCTGCAGTGTCAGTAATTAGTGATGCTCTTCGCCGCAAACTTCGTAAGGTGACAACGCCGCTGTCTGACTTTTCACTACGTACGGCCACCTCTCAGCGCATCCACCCCATCGCAGCCTGCACGGTCCGCGTTTCTATCAACGACGTCGCCTATACCATCGAGTTTGTTGTGCTGACCGCCTGCTCTCACGATGTCATCCTCGGCTGCGATTTCCTCTCGACCCACCGTGCAGTGATTGATTGTGCCCGTGCGGAACTTGAGCTTTCTCCCCTGTGTGATGTTCCGTTGTGTGACCTACCTGTGCGCTCCGCTAAGCTTCTTGTAGCTGCCGACACCGACATACCTCCCTCCTCTTCAGCCCTCGTTCCGCTCCGCCCCGACTCTTTCCTCAGCGGCCCTGTTCTTTTCACACCTACCGCAGCACCCACTCGCCATCAGCGCCTCCTCATTCCATTCGCCGTTGTCTCGATTTCCGATGGCCACTGCGCCATCTATGTCACCAACCCATCTTCTTGCCCGTCGTTTGTTCTTCGCGGCGAATGCCTCGGCTCTATTGAAGAACTGGACCCTGCTCTTGCTTCCGAGTTCTCCGATACCCGTGCCTGTTCCCCAGTTACTGCCTTAGCCTGTTGTGCGACAGCGCCCGATCCGATTTCCATCGACGTCTTTCGTCGTAACATCGCTCCCGACCTTCCGTCCGCTTACCGTGACCAAATCTTGGAACTTCTCTGCCGCTTCCGCAACTCTTTCGACCTTTCCCAGCCCTCCTTGGGGCGCGCATTGGCCGTCTCTCACACAATTGACACCGGTACCCACGCTCCCTTGCGTCAGCGACCGTACCGAGTCTCGCCGAGCGAGCGCCGCGTCATCCGTGACAATGTTGACGACATGCTTCGGCGCGGCATAATACAGCCTTCTCACAGCCCTTGGGCCTCTCCTGTTGTCTTGGTGACGAAAAAAGATGGCTCCATCAGGTTCTGTGTGGACTACCGCCGTCTCAACAAGATCACACGCAAGGATGTTTATCCTCTACCCCGAATCGACGACGCACTGGATTGCTTGCAGGGAGCGGAGTATTTTTCATCCCTCGACTTACGCTCCGGCTACTGGCAGGTCCCGATGGCAGCGAACGACAGGCCGAAAACCGCTTTCGTCACCCCAGACGGCTTGTATGAGTTCAATGTGATGCCATTCGGCCTCTGCAATGCTCCAGCCACATTCGAAACGATGATGGACACTATTCTCAGTGGCCTCAAATGGGAAACTTGTCTGTGTTACCTAGATGACATTGTCGTTTTTTCCAAAGATTTTCCTTCCCATCTGCACCGCCTTCAGCGCGTACTCACTAGCCTTACTGACGCCGGCCTCCAACTAAACTTGAAAAAATGTTACTTCGGTGCAACGCAGCTCACAATATTAGGCCATGTCATCTCCAAAGACGGCGTTCTTCCTGACCCTGCCAAACGTCGCGCCGTCGCCGACTTCCCCAAACCAACCACCTTAAAAGAACTTCGCAGTTTTATAGGCTTATGCTCATATTTTCGCCGCTTCATCCGAAATTTCGCCAGTATCATCGCCCCTTTAACGCAGCTTCTTGCCGGCAGCCTGAACCTTTCGTCTTGGTCCCCCGCCTGCGATACCGCGTTCAGCACTTTACGCCGCCTGCTGGTCTCTCCCCCCATCCTTCGCCATTTTGATCCCGCCTGTCCGACAGAAATTCACACTGACGCGAGCGGTGTGGGCTTGGGCGCAGTTCTTGCCCAGCGAAAGCCTGGGTATCCGGAATACGTCGTCGCTTACGCCAGCCGCGCCCTCACCAAGGCAGAATCAAACTATTCTGTCACAGAAAAAGAATGTCTCGCCATCATTTGGGCAATTACCAAGTTCCGCCCTTACATTTACGGCCGGCCCTTCTATGTCGTCACAGACCACCACGCCCTATGCTGGCTATCCTCCCTCAAAGATCCTTCTGGCCGACTCGCCCGCTGGGCTTTACGTCTCCAGGAGTTCGATGTACACGTCATTTATCGCTCCGGCCGCAAGCACTCGGACGCCGACGCCCTTTCTCGTTCACCACTCCCATGCGAGTCAACCTCTGCCCTCGTCTGTGCCTACGAATTCTCTTCGTTCAACATCCCTGATATGCTCTCCGCACAACTGAACGATCCTTGGATCACCTCGCTGCTAAACTTCCTGAACACTCCCTCGCCGCATCATTCGACCCGGACCCTTCGCCGCCAAGCCCACCACTTCGCCGTTCGGGATGGCCTCTTATACCGCCGTAATTACCTCCCCGACGGCCGGAAGTGGCTGTTGGTCATCCCTCGACACCTCCGTGCTACAATCTGTGCCTCTTTTCACGCCGCTCCACAATGCGGCCACGCCGGTGTACTGAAAACATATGCTCGCCTTCGTCAGCGATTCTACTGGCGACGTATGTACCGCTACATACGTCAGCACATTCGGTCATGCACCGCCTGCCAACGTCGCAAGAAACCTCCCCACTCCGCCGCCGCTCCTTTGCAGCCGTTACCTTGCCCTGGCCGTCCCTTTGACCGCGTCGGCATTGATCTTTATGGCCCGCTTCCAACTACTTCGGCTAATAATCGGTGGATCATCGTTGCCGTCGACCATCTCACCCGTTACGTCGAAACGTCGGCTCTCAAATCTGCTACCGCAAACGATGTCGCTCACTTCATTCTACTAAGTCTTGTTCTTCGTCACGGCGCCCCGAAAGAACTTCTAAGTGACCGCGGCCGTGTTTTTCTCTCGGACGCCGTCGAGGCCCTGCTCAAGCAATGCCAAATCGTTCATCGCTACACCAGCGCCTATCACCCCCAGACCAACGGCATGACTGAGCGGTTCAACCGCACTCTGAGTGACATGCTCGCCATGTACGTTGACACCGCCCACTCCAACTGGGACCAAGTGCTCCCGTTCGTCACGTACGCGTATAACACAGCTACTCAGACAACAACGGGGTTTTCTCCTTTCTTCCTCTTATATGGCCGGGAGCCTACATCCACCATGGACACCATCCTTCCTTATCACCCTGACCCTTCAGAGACCGCCTTACTCTCCGAAGCTCACCTGTACGCCGAAGAATGCCGGCAACGTGCCCGCTCTTTCACCACACAGCAACAATGGGATCAGAAGCACCGTCGGGATTCCCCGGACCCTCCAGCGTCATACCCATCTGGCGCCCTCGTTTGGCTCTGGGTGCCTTCCTCCACTCGCGGCCTCGCCACGAAACTACTGTCTCGCTTTCACGGACCTTACCGGGTTGTCCACCAAACTTCTCCGGTGACTTATATCGTTGAGCCGCTCGTTCCCTTTTCGGACCACCGTCGCCGGGGGCGCGAAACTGTGCACGTTGAGCTCCTCAAGCCTTACTATGACCCGCCCATCCTCTCCTCTCCGTAAGTCGCCAGGATGGCTCATTTTTCGGAGGGAGAGTAATTGTAATGGGACCGACAGGCGCAGCGTAGCGAAGAAGCGGACGAGTTCAAGCGGGACAACGAAGAAGCAGACGAAGTGCAGCTGGGTTTTTTCGAACGACGCCTGTGAGTGTGCCCGTCGTGTCGCCGGTCAACCAAGACCAACCGACCTGTGCTTCGAATAAACGCCTTGACACTGTATATATGTTCCAGTATTTTGACATAAGGCTCTTGTACACCCTGACTACGCAATGACTGTATGACTGCTGAGGATTCCACTGTGTCGAATGCTTTCTCGTAATCTATGATGGCTATATATAGAGGTTGGTTATATTCTGTGGATTTCTCTATCCCCTGATTAATAGTGTGAATATGATCTATTGTGGAATATACTTTACGGAAGTCAGCCTGATCATTTGGTTGAATAAAGACTAAGGTTGCCCTGACTCTATTTGCGATTACCTTAGTAAACACCTTGTAGGAAACGGATAGTAAGCTGATCGGTCTGCAATTTTTGCAGTCCTTGGCGTCTCCCTTCTTATGAATTAAGATTATATTTGCATTCTTCCAAACTGCTGGTGCGGTCGAGGTCATAACGCATTGCGTATACAGGGTGGCCAGTTTTTCTAGTACAATCTCTCCTCCGTCCTTCATCAGATTGGCTGTTACCTCATACTCACCAGCTCCTTTCCCCCTTTGCAATGCTGCTAAGGCTTTATTTCTTCTTTCGTTACTGCTGGGATGACGCATTGTAGTACACCACTGTCTTTCTCATCAACGCCCTGATTACATTGGCTAGTATACAGGTTTGTGTAGAACTCTTCGGCTACGTTAACTGTTTTATCCAT
>JARKHS020011916.1:0-19929 GCA_030143305.2 Amblyomma americanum
GCACTGGATTATCACCTCCTTGTTTTATGAGCATTCAGATTTGTAAAAAGATGCCTGCCTTTCTTTGTTTTTGTTTTTATCTCCTATAATTACCTGCATATTCTTGTCATATCTTGTTATATAGTTGACTGTTGTCCTCCTGCTAGAACCTTAATTGTTCTACAGTATTTGACATAATGGAAAAGATAAAAAACAATCCATTCAGTGGCCGCACCCTTCGGACCTATTCCTAACCAGAACCTGCTGTGTCGTCCAAGTACGCGAAGGGACTCCTGGTGTTCAACCTGGACCCAGCCTGGCCAGCCGTTGACGACTGCCTCTGTGACGTTCACTTTGTTGCTGCCCCCGGAACGCTGGCGTCGTGAGCAGCAGGCCACCTTCTTCGATCCCTTACATAACCTTTTCCCTCCACACTAGCGTCTATAGACGCAAAAAAATTAAATAAACGTGGTTTCGATGAAACAATATTGTTTTGTGTCCTCTGCTAGGCGACACCATGTTCGCAGTAAGAAGCCGTGCCTTACTCTCTAATTTCAGAATATTTTTTATCGGCAACTGGCTGCAGGCGTATAAACGAGATGAGCTTGTGCATGTTGTCTGAGAGTTCGGTTGGTACTTGCTGAGACACGTTTCTTCATCCCATAATTAAGAAGCCCTCAGTTGCGCACAGCTATTGAATGTAGTTAGGACATCTATTCTCTTTAGGTGAGTTCGGATGGGTAATAAAGAGATTGCCACATATGCGAAGCACTGGAAGAGCTAGTTCTGTTCTGAGGTCGTGCTATAACGCGTCTCCTTCAATATATAGACTGCGATAACTACAGACAATATTTGCAAAGGAGTTGCAGAATGATTGTATTTTCTTCGCTTGCATAAAGAGCAGGGCTTTATGATGACCTTTGACCTGAATATATGGGAAACTACTTCCGTCGCTGATTCCGCTCAATAAAAAATAAAGGTTTCCTCAAGAGCGGCAGAAAGCTACTGACCTACGTCATCAAACCACTCAACCCCTACCGTTCGATGAATGCATGCACTTGCGTTCATAAATTAGCGACGATATGGCGTCCATACGGCGGCTGCTCCTGCGAAACTGTTACAGATGTAATGCTCAAAGAAAAGATTCCAATACCTTTCGGGGCCCCATTTAGACTTCCATTGATCTGTTTCAAAATAGCGACATGCCGAGGAAAAACAACTTTATTTAGAGGAATGGAATTGAGGGGACACTAAAGCTTTGCCATAAGGGCATGACGGGATTGCTTAAGGCGTCAATTCTCATTTACAAATAAGGTCATTCTCCACTTTACATTCATAGATCTCTGGGAGTCCTCATACCCCTTCCGGCGCACTGGTTAAGCCATCCGCCATTGCCCTGCGATGGCAGGTGCTCTCAGCGGTGGGTCTTCTGCGGCCCAGGTTGATCTTCCCGAGCAACCAATAATTATTTAACTGCCCCCTTGCCACGGTGGGAAGCTTGCCACTATCCAGAGGGCATGTTGTGATGACTCCGCAAGGTCACGTGACCTGGGTGGCCCACCTACCTCCTAGGTTGCTCTCATGGCCCCACCGGCGACAGTCATGCTCGTGATTTTTCGCGCACAACGCTGACAACGCCAACGCCGGATTTTCTGACTAACGGGGCCTTTAACGCTTGACAGAAAAGACCGATCCTCCCGCTGAACGAAAATACTCCCTCTAAATACCCGTAAATCTTCACAGTTTGCCGGGAAGTATCGAGCTAAGTACATTATACGGCAGTGTTATTAGGTTTTAGCACTCCACGGAAGCGTAAGTGAAGCTGCGAAGGCCTTTTAATGCAATGAACTACTCAAGATATAGATCCCCGTTGGCGAAAACAAAAACCTTGCACATACCGCATGCCATGAGATTGCTTCTGAATGAGAATTTTCTTTGATGTGCAGTAAGCGTTTCAATTGCTCCGTAGTTTATTGAGATATGCAATCTCTAACGCGACAACGACCTGTGGATTGAATACTTCACAGAATATGCCCATGAAAAGACTCAAAACTCAAAGTTAAGTACAAGCCGCCGCGGTGGCAGAGTGGTTATGGCGCTCGGCTGCTGGCCCGAAAAAACGCGTGTTCGATCCCTGCCGCGGTTGTCGAACTCCGATGGAGTCGAAATTCTAGAGGCCCATGTACTGTGCGATGACAGCGCACGTTAAAGAACCCCAGGTGGTCGAAATTTCCGGAACCATTCACTACGGCGTCCCTCATAGCGTCAGTCGGTTTGGGACGTTAAACCCCCATAAACCTAGCCCTAAGACCAAAGTCAAGTATATAGATGTATTCAAAAGTACTCACCGTCCTTGCAGCGGTAACCAAGAGGTAGCGCTGCCGGCTGTCAACTGAAAATTCAGCAGCTTGAGCCTGCAGCTTTTTTTTTTCTAAATGTCTGCAATTGAAGGAGTAGATTCATTCCAAAACAGTGTGCACGTTGCATTCGGGCCGCCAGGAATTTTGGAAAATCTGGTCAAATATGGAACAAGTGTTCACTCCTCGAACGGCATTCCAGAACCCTGTTACTTCTAAAAACGTCCATTGTAAATGTAGATCTCCATGTCAGGGGTTCTTACTTGTAGAGCTAACTTACCGCCATTTGATATAAGCCTAGGATTTCACAAAGGCGGAATGCATGGAGCTTCAAAAACGTATTTCATCATCTATATGTTTTCAGGGATACATATACGGTTGCTAAGAAGTTACTAATCCAGAAAGTTGAGAGAGTTGGTTCAAGTTCATGATGAAAAATAGCGCAAACGGAAAGCAAAAGATGGACAGGACGACGCAGACAAGCGTCGCGTGTGGTGCAATTTTTAATCATTACTTATGATCACTCGTAATTAGTGCAATGTCAGTAAACTCAGATATTTAGTCGTTCTACTTTAAAGAGGGTAGAAAAGGATAGGGACAAGCAGTCAGTCAGTCTTAGTAATATAGTAGCAGCGCAAAGTCCGAGATAGTAAACTGCCGCACTTGCTGAGTTCTTGTTAAGCCTGCAATATACTTCGAACCAAGTTTGTAGCTGGCAGCACGGGTATATTCGTAATCTTGCCAGCGCTGTTGATGTGGCCTAGCAGGCGCGCATTACAAAAGCGCAAAAAGAAAGAATAAAAGGCTCTTTGTCTTCCATTTTCGCCTGTCCTAATACTTTATATTGGTTTACCAAACTCCTGCCGGGAAACGGATTTCTTCAGCTGCGACTTGTGGGGTCGAAAATCCGGTGCTGCTACCGAATAAGTCTGAATCAGATTTTTTAATGCGTTAAGCGAGACCTTTCGCTTTTCCCTGTACAGCTGTCACCACGATTGTTTGTAGATAATACAGATGAGCACTTTAATACCCTTGAAGAAATCTTTGCGTGTTGCTAACCGCCGTGTTTTCGAACAGCCTAAGCTCTTGAGCATCCTTATATGGAAGACGTGACCTCTGCTAGGCACTCTTCGCAGCAAAAGGAGGCAGTTTGAAAACCACGGTGGTATTTTAATGGCAACATCATCGAAATTCGAATTCATGTATCGCATCTAACGAATAAACCTTTCTCGACTGTAGAGTTTATGAAAGGTCAGCTTGATTACTTCCGGCTGTTCTAATCATATGTGTTTTGCAGGAATACGCGGATAAACGAAGAAGATTAGGTCCGATAGATAAGAACAATGGTTGCCACTTTACGTACCTTGGACATCGTAACTGATTTTGACGCTGAAGTGTTTCCAGGGGTATGTAACAAATTACCCTGTGGCCTTGAGGTTGTCCGTGTTGAGGGCAATTACACTGATTTAATTAACAAAGATTTCTCTTAACAATATTTGTATAATACTGATCGCTTTTATCAGGAATTGCAAGTGCCACACTGCTTGGTTGCTATATGGGTTGGCCAATACTATCTGTACAAACGGCAAGAAACATCGTTTACTTCATACAAACAACTCGCACGAAGGCAACATGGTTTGCTTGCATCACCCAAACATGTCTCTTTATTTTCCATTGTCCATTGTCTGTCGCCTAACTTATCTCATTTGAAGCAGGAGATGGCTTATTTTATGTTTTCAAGAGTGTGGCCGTCTATCAGGGTACTAAAGTGCACCAAGGCACAGCGTTGTAGAATAAAAGAAGTTCGAATACCAACGTTGGGGACGCGTCAAGTGTTATAGATGCCTTCTGAACATCCTTTGTTTGGCTTGAGGGCTGCAACCAATAAAAGCAGAGTTCCGGCTTGTAGCTTATCACTCGTCACCGGTGGAAACAGAAGAACATTGCGAGGCCCTATCCCTTTTGTGCCGTTGGTAAGAAATATTACTTGTTTCTGGTGTGCTTTCTTCTTTCGGGAGGGAAATTATTTAATGCTAATGTTAGTACTAAGGATAATGTCAAGTTTAATGTCGCAGACGTCAATGATGAAAAGCATTGGTATATCAGATGACGTGTTTCCGCAGTTTCTGTATGTTATTTCGCCAGTGAAAGACTGCTCGCCCTTATATTTTTTTTTTTAAACGGCGAGGCAAGCGTTACACAAGTTGGCACAAAGAGAGGAATTTCGTTAATATCGTAGAGAACTTTAGTGGCTTTATCATTTCCAACCAATTTCGGGCGCATTTATCAAATAGCCAAGACAAAGATCAGTGGCGTCGAGCTATCCTCAAAAAAAAACACCGGTGAGTATAGAAAATAAGAACTTTTACGGAGATTACTCTATTGGTTGCGTTCTGAGAGACCATTGTTCTAATAAGGAATGCGTGTAGCACGAGAGTAAAGACGAGGGACAGCAGAATAACAGGACAACCGTTACCCTCAACTGATTGTATGGATACATCACACGTTAATAAAGTTTTTTTTTCATTAACAAAACACCGCATTCCCTCGTGCAAATGACAACCCAAACACCAAACACCCCCTTCAGATATGTCTATCTAAAAATTGTTATCATTAGAGCAAAGCTTCACCGCAGGAGTGCTGACGAAATCCGACCGTTCTTTTGGAGGCGAAAACGCATTTATCAAACCACTCGATTGTACGTCGTTTCCACTTCCAGTTATCTGTGTCTTTTTTAGAAATGGCGAGCATTTTCCAGGTCGTTGGAAGACTTGCAATGAGGTACTAAGTGTGTTCCGATCCCATTCTGCGAAGGCGCGGATTCAGACAACAGCCGGAGTGACCAATGTACACTTTCCCACATGGGAATGGTATTTGATAAACTGTCCCTACACCTTGCACGCAAAAGAGCCGTGCTAATGCTTCGTTTCGCGTGCTTTCTTTCCTTTCACTGCATTTATCTTTGAGCAAACGCTTTTAAGCTTAAAGGCGCCGAAAAGATAACAGTCATTTTGTACTTATTCGTTACCTTTTTTCTTGTTGTGGCCCACACGATGCGAGTACGGTACTACCTCATGAACGGGTGTGCACGTTGGTCGGGTGTGATTTGTGATGCAACAGTGTAACGGCACGAGGCCAAATGAACAAAAAGTATTGTGGGGCAGCCTAAAAAGAATGTGAACAATTAAGCCCCTGCCTGTGCCACTACGTATAACAGGCTTAGGGCCAAAGGAACAGAAAGAACTAACACAGGGCTAGACCTTGCTGCGCGAGGTCTAGCACCTTCAGAGATCATGCTGTCGTCAGCGTCGTCCATGGACGCCCCCCCCCCCCCCCCTCAACGCTCTACATATCCCCTCTCCCAAAACACGCAAGACCTTACACCCTACTTCCTGCCTTTGGTTTGGTCACGTAGGGCTCCCATCTTATATGCATGGAAGAGCGCCCGCGCGTGACCTTACTTGGGACTCTACATCGTGCATGACGCACACCAACTCTGCATCCTTGAGCCCACAGCCCTACCCTGAACTATGAAACACTCCTGCAGTCATCAAAATTTCACGCCATTTCAGCATACCTGCTATCCCTTCTCCAAAACACCATTACTGGTTGGCGCACACAGCTCCTCCAACACTATGAGCAAAAGATATTCACTAAAGCTCGTCAGTGAGGTCAATGCAAATAAAGTGACACAAAAGCGAAAGACATCCCCCTAACATAAGCTACTGAACACTCCGACTTGAGAGAGCATTTTGTTTTTAATTTGCGACCTTGAAGGTGAGAAATGCGGGACAAAAATCGGTCGGTGGCTCAAGCGAAATCTCTCGAAATACTTCGAACGTTTGATAAACGGGTTGTGTGTCCAAACCTTGAGAATTGAATTAAAGCAGAAAATTAAGGTTCTAAAAAGATTACAGCTCACATAGGGGAAGGAAATATACTGGCGAAATATTTACTATAACTACGCTAGAGAACGTGAGGAAACAATGAAACAATATTAGTAAAGTGCGAGATGCAAGTTATTCAGCGACAAACGATACCAGGACTGTAATAAGACAATGCATAAAAGAATGCACTATCAAAACAGCTGCCGTCTTAATTGGAAAAAAACGAACAAGTGCATTTCTATTGCGCTTGTAGCTTTTCTTGGCTTCAAAAACGCCCTGGTGAGCGTCTACGTGCACCTTTCCGCTCCCTTGTTCGCCAAGCTGCATCAAAGTTAGAAACTGTCTCTCCCTACAAACACTGAGCAGACAAGCACAAACACTATAAGAGAAGAGAGAAAGTCAATTTAAAAACTTTAGAAAGTACAATTACTCCTTCGTAGAGAGGAAACTTTCAGTAAGGCAAAAAAAAATGAACTGAGTATTCGTAAGAAAACACAAAGGAGAAGTCACCACCGTTGGTGAAGCAGCAAAAAAACGTCTTAATAGAAACGAAGAAGGATATCAAACAAGGAATCCGAAAGCAAGAAGAGCACAAAATATTTTAAGAAAGCAGTATAATTGTCTCGTAAAAATTTTGTCATTCTAGCCGAAACTTTTGCTATGCATTAATATTAGTGGTTTGGTTTAGCAGTTTAGTAGGAGATAAACCAAAAAAATTCAAAAGTTTCTTCTTAATGACGATTGATACTTCAAGCTCAAATCATTGGCAAGGTTTCATACGGGGAATGCCATTTTGCGTTATTCTTCCTTGTCAGTTGTCTTTTTCTATTTTTCTGTCATCATTTCGTGGCCAAAGATTGCTCGTGTGTTTTAAGACTATATGAGGAACACGCGAAACATTAAAAGGGCTTTATTACGAAAGGTCAAGTGGAAAGGAAGAAAGGAAAATATTAGGGAAATAACAGAATCTCTTTCTTGTTGGCATAATAATTGGCAGGAGGTATTTATGATTTGGGGTTCCCTCTTTGCTTCTATATTTGAAGAGTTTCACAAATGATACAGAGATCGATATGCGAAGGAAGCTCTTTCTTACCAACGAATCAATGTTTCAACCCATATAAGTTTTCATGTTTCGTAAAGTAGAACTTTCTATGGTTATTTTTGCTGTTTTCTTTTTTTGCTGTTCGGCGGTAATTTTTAAGCAGCGTGTGAAATTGTTTGGCGTCCCTGACCAAATGGGCAGACCTCGTCAGAAACTACCCTCCTTGCTTCTTTCTTGCGGTATACATTGTAAAAATAATTCGACTTAAAATAAATTGCGCTTCATGGCAGATTACTACAAAAGGTACTAGGTTACAGATTTACGGATCTAAGCAAATTTTCGTCCTTCCTGGAGTTACAAAGGCCACTGCTGCCCACAGGCGATTTTACCTAAGCAAAAATACTAACTCTGGGACGAGGCGGCATTCTGTAGATTTCAAGGAATAAATATTAAGCCCCTGGTAGCAAAAGGATGAACGAGAGGGCAAACTAAATCATTTTCAATCCCCTCTTTTCTGTTATTCCTCGATCCGTGGCTCTGCTGCGCTGTAAGTAATCAACATTGATGGCATGTATGCTGCGTATGAAATTATGGCCTTTTGTAATCAAAGTCCGTATAGTACACAACAAGCTAAAAACTAGCTGTGTGCTGTTGTCGGCCAAAAAGCAGAGGGGAAAATATTATAAAGTAATGCAAGCTCAGTCTTGAGGGAAAGAAAACTGGTAGCACGAACTAATCTTATGCTTTTTTAAAACAGTTGCACTCCAACCAAAACTACGCTTCGCTGCCGATTGCTTTCAACGCTTCAAGGTCGCAAGTTCATTCCCTCTATGCTATTTTTCATCGTTTCAACAGACGCTGTGACAACTCTCGTTGTTTGGGAGTTTATCACGGCTATCAAGACGTTTAGCGAACTGTACGGACTATAAAGAGTTGCAGTATTTTTAAACTGGCGCATAAAAATAGACGAAGACGGTGCGGAGGCGCTGTAAATCGGCTTCTTCCCTCTTCTTTGCATGCAAGCAAAAGGTAGGACAGACGGGACCGATTGGCGATCCGTACGGTCTGCGCGCCTTAAACCCGCTTGGTAAGAAAAACAAAAAGCTTTTTTTTATGTAATGCAATACCTTGAAGAGCTCCGCCGCATTTTTCCCCATCCCTGTACGGCTTTTCCGGTTCCGATTTCTGCCTTCAGTGGGTATTCGTCGTCCGTTTTTTATCCGCCCGTATTCATGGTTTCCCTCGCCTTGGCGCAACTTACGCGCTATCGTTGCAGCGTGATGCGAGTGAAGCAATTCTCACTTTGATACTTCTCTAGGGAGCTCTATAGCTCTTCGCGTGGTTTGTGCTCTTTGTTCCGAATCGCCCATTCTTTCCGAGAGCAGTAGAGCCGAAACTGCGAGTGGAACTGTGGCTCGTGTGGTAAAAAAAAATCGTCCACACGTAGCCGAAGGGAACAGAGCACGACGCCAAAAATTGGAGGTACAATTTAGCTCCACAATTAACACTAGTAGTAGTAGTATAAATAATTATTGACAATTAAAAAAATAACGCTGAAATCTTCTGGTGAGAGTGGTGTCCTTATTTCAGGACTCCAATAGTCATGGCTGTTCCTCTTGCCAGGGACACCCAGTTACGCTGCATCTTCAAGTCAGAACTGAGCAGAGCGTCCTCCCAGATACCACTGGTTGAGCAGCAGTGCAGCGCTTAAAGGGTGCACCACAGCCTTCAATTGCATATGCTGATGCCGATGGCGCTTGTGATACCCAAACTGCCTTACCGAGCAATCTCACGATAAATCAATAAATTATCAGCCACCTGCCACGGCGTTCAGTTTCCTCACAGTCCGGTGAGCAGGTTTCAATAACGTCCCAAGGTCACATGACCCTGTTGGCCCATCCAGGTTGCTTCTTCGGGCCATTTTTCGACCACGGTGGGTTGCACGACACCAAGCAGAATCCTGTTTTGGAGATTGGCCACAGGGTGGCCACCTCGAAACGACAGGGTGGCCAATTGGGCCATCCTACCTCACCCAATTTTTAGCTCACAATGCCGA
The DNA here is from genome assembly GCA_030143305.2 of Amblyomma americanum. Lineage (NCBI taxonomy): Eukaryota > Metazoa > Arthropoda > Arachnida > Ixodida > Ixodidae > Amblyomma > Amblyomma americanum. The sequence goes on from JARKHS020011916.1 coordinate 9,322, forward strand.
CGACGCCCGAATTTCAGCACAACGGAAGCCTTAACGCTGTCGTATTAGAAATAACCCAGCACTTGAAAATGACGGCGATAAACGGCCAACAGCCATATGCAACGAAGTTAACGAGATGAGATGATTACACGCCGGCTAAGGCCGGCAGCTACTGGCAAATCCAGACAACCTTGGTCCAGCTGAAAGGTCCTTGCCCGCTACTGTGAGAGAACGCGGACATCAATTAAAATTTATCAAAAAAACTTTGTACTTTCTCACACACGAAAACCGGAGATGAAAGAAGAAAAGATGACAAATTGCAATATTTACGGCGGTCAAAAAGGTAGAAAATGACGAAAACAATGGCGTGGAAGAATTACGGGGCAAACGGTATAGGCTTCACAGAGGGAGATAACATGCCAGATTTAAAAGCGCTTGAGAAAGAAGATTGGTTTTTCGCACATGTAAGGCGCAGTAACCGTCTCACTTTTTGGCGGACACCTCAACCGCTTCTTTAGGGAACGGAGGAAAGTTGGGGTGAAAGACAAAAGAGGGAAAGGGGTGCCCTACTGGAGGGTTCCCCAAAAACTTCGGCCACCTGCAGGAGGAAAAACTTTGACTCAAGGGAGATTAGAGCACAACGGTGAGTGCAGTGGGGCCGTCAGCCCCACTGCACTCAGGCGTCCATGAGTCCATGACGGTCCATGACGTCGGCGGTCCGGTCGGTCGCGATTTCTGCGTGTCCGGGTCGCTGAGCGCAACATGGTCTTCCTTCAAGGAGGTCAGGCGATTCAGGCCCTACAGGAAAGGATCCACCCAGAAATCATCAACGTGCACAGAGCACACGAGCGCCGCATGACCACTATGGCATTTCTTTCGCTCGCTTCTTTCACTCCTACCTTTCTCCCTCCCCTCACGTCATGATGAGGTGTCCACTAAAGTGTGTCACAGTTAGCGTGTCCCTCATTTCCTCCAAAACCAAACAACATTGGCAGAGGGGGACAGAGCAGCCGAGAGGAATGTGGCAATTCCAGAAAGGAAGCCTCAGTGTTCGATCCAGTGTTTCGAAACATAGGGTGTTCCCAGTAGCTTACAAATGCCATGGTTGGAAAGGAAGCCGCATCGCCGGTTGCTGTTCCGGTATTAGCGGTCCCGTTTTTCCTTTGGTGCCGCTCCGTAGGCCCCAGCTGAGGTTCGCCTGGTTCTGTGTTCCAATAGCGGCTTCAACACCACCCGAAACGTCAAATTTCGGGAGTGGCCCAGTGAAATTTTGGGGAATGACACAGTCAAATTTGTAGGTGGCCGTCGTGTAAAGTACGCTCGTTTATGTTCAGAAATCACTTTTAGTTTGAATCGCAATGGTGAAATTTTGTTAGTGGCCCGGCAAATTTTTTGCATATTTCCTGGCCAAATTTGCAGATCGCCAACGTGTTAGGCACGCTCATTTACGGTTGGAGATAGATCTTATTCTAAATCGGACAAGATCAATTTCGGGAATAGCCCGGCACAATCTTCGGGCCGCCATCATGTCGGGCATGCTCATTTTTGCTTGGATATAGCTCTTAGTGTGAATCGGCCACGGTCAAAAATTCGGGAGTGGCTCGGCAAAATTTTTCTAAACGGTCCGGCCAAATCTGCAGTTTGCCACCGTGGGGGGCACGTTAATTTGTGGCTGGACATAGCTCTCAGTGTGAGTCGGCCAGGGTCAAATTTCGGGAGTGGCCCGGCAAACGTTTTGTAAACGGCATCGCCAAATTCGCCGGTCGCCATCGTGTAGGCACGATCATTTATAGTCAGACATAACTCTTAGTCTGAACCGGCCAAGGTAAATTTTCGGGAGTGGCCCGGCCAAATTTCCAGGTCGCCATTATGACGGGCCCATTCATTTATGGTGGGACATAGCTCTTAGTGCAAATCTGCCAAGGTCAAATTTCGGGAGTGGCCCGGCCAAATTTCTAGGTCGCCATTATGACAGGTAAATCATTTATGGTGGGACACAGCTCTTAGTGCGAATCTGCCAAGTTCAAATTTTGGGAGTGGCCCGGCCAAATTTCCAGGTCGTCATTATGACGGCCCCACTAATTTATGGTGGGACAGAGCTCTTAGTGAGAATCTGCCAAGGTAAAATTTCGGGAGTGGCCTGGCCAAAATTTCAGGTCGCCATTAAGACGGGCCCACTCATTTATGGTGGGACATAGCTCTTAGTGCGAATCAGCCAAGGTCAAATTTTGGGAGTGGCCCGGCCAAATCTGCAGGTCGCCATCGTGGGGGGCTCGCTCATTTATGGCTGCACATTGCTCTTAGTGTGAATTGGCCACGGCTAAATTTGGGAGTGGCTAGGCAAAATTTTTGTAAGCGGTCCAGCCAAATCTGCAGGTTGCCATCGTGGGGGCATGGCCATTTATGGCTGGACATAGCTCTTAGTGTGAATCTGCCACAGTCAAATTTCGGGAGTGGCCGGCAAACGTTTTGTTAATGGCATCGCCAATTTTGCACGTCGTCATCGTGTAGGCCACGCTCATTTATAGTTATACATAGCCCTTAGTCTGAACCGGCCAAGGTAAACTTTCGAGAGTGGCCCGGCCAAATTTCCAGGTCGCCATTATGACCGGCCCACTCATTTATGGTGGGACAAAGCTCTTAGTACGAATCGACCAAGGTCAAATTTCGGCAGTGGCCCGGCCAAATCTGCAGGTCGCCATCCTGTTGAGCACGCTCATTTATGGTTGGACATAGCTCTTAGTCCGAATCGGCCAAAGTCAAATGTCGGCAGTGGCCCAGCCAAATTTCCAGGTCGCCATCGTGTTGGGCACGTTCATTTATGGTTGGACATAACTCTGTCCGAATCGGTCAAATTTCGGGAGTGGCCTAGTCAAATTTCCAGGCGCCATACTGTCGGCCACGCTCATTTATGGTTGGACATAGCTCTTAGTCCGAATCGGCCAAGGTCAAATTTCGGGAGTAGCCCGGCCAAATCCGCTGGTCGCCATCGTTTTGGGCACGTTTATATATGGTTGGACATAACTCTTTTCCGAATCGGCTAAGGTCAAACTTCGGGAGTAGCCCGGCCAAATCTGCAGGTCGCCATCGTGTTGGGTACATTCATTTATGGTTGGACATAGCTATAAGTCCGAATCGGCCAAGGTCAAATTTCAGGAGTAGCCCGGCCAAATCTGCAGGTCGCCACCGTGTTGGGTACATTTATTTATGGTTGGACATAGCTATAAGTCCGAATCGGCAAAGGTCAAATTTCGGGAGAAGCCCGGCCAAATCTGCACGTCGCCATCGTGTTGGGCACGTTAATTGATGGTTGGACATAGCTCTTAGTCCGAATCGGACAAGGTCAAATTTCGGAGTAGTCCGGCCAAATCTGTAGGTCGCCATCGTGCCGGACACGCTCATTTATCGTTGGACATAGCTCTTAGTGTGAATCGGCAAAGGTCAAATTTTGGGAGCGGCCTGTGCAAATCTGCTGGTCGCCATTGTGTCGGGCACGCTCATTTATCATTGGACATAGCTCTTAACGTAAATCGGCCAAGGTCAAATTTCGGGAGCAGCCCGGCCAAATCTGCAGGTCGCCATCGCGTTGGGCACGCTCGTTTAAAGTTGGACATAGCTATTTGCCCGAATCGGCCAAGGTCAAATTTCGGGTGTAACCAGCCAAATCTGAAGGTCGCCATCGTGTTGGGCACGCTCATTTATCGTTGGACATAGCCCTTAGTGTGAATCTGCCAAGGTGATATTTTGGGAGTGGCCCGGCCAAATTCGCAGCAGGTCGCCGTCGTGTCGGGCAGGCTCATTTATGCTTGGACATAGCTCTTAGTCTGAATTGGCCAAGGTCAAATCAACGGAGTGGTCCCGCAAATTTTGCAGGGGGGCATAGTGTCGGGCACGTTCATTTATGGTTGGACATATCTCTTAGTCCGAATCGGCCAAGGTCAAATTTGGGGAGTGGCCCGGCCAAATTTTCAAGTCGCCATTTTGTCGGGCATGCTCATTTATGGTTGGACATAGCTCTTAGTGCGAATATGCCACGTTCAAAATTGGGAGTGGCCAGGCAAAAGTTTTGTAAATGGCCTGGCCCAAATTTGCAGCTCGCAATCGTATCAGGTATGCTCATATATGGTTGGAGATAGCTCTTAGAATCAGTCGCGGTCAAATTTCGGGGTTGGCCAGGCAAAAGTTTTGTAAATGGCATGGCCAAATTCGGCAGTTTGCCATCGTGTCGGGCGCGCTCTTCATGGTTAGACAAATCTCTGTCCGAATCGGCCGCGGTAAAATTTCAGGAGTGGCCCGGCAAAAGTTTTGTAAATCGCCTGGCCAAATCTGCTCTTCGCATTGTGTGGGGCATGCTCATTTATGGTTGTACATAGCTTTTAGTGTGAATCGGCCACAGTCAAATTTCGGGAAATGCCCGGGAGGAGGAGGAGGAACAACTTTATTTACGTCTTGGCCTAATGGCATCATGACCTAATGGCGCCGTGACGGGGGCACAGGCGGCAACTCAGCGGAGGATCTGAGGCCTTTGTCGCTCAAAAGCCGCCGAGACCTGCTGGACGGCCCAGGTTTGCACATCACGGTAAGAGCATTCCGCCGCAGCCTCGAGTCGCAGCGGAATCGTTATACATTTAGAAGCCTCGTCGGGGAATTTTGTGCAGTCCCATAGGATGTGTGTCAGAGTTGCCCTCTCCCGTTGGCACACGCGACACACATCACTTTTATATAAGTTTGGGTACAGATGAGTCATTAACACCGGGGTTGGTAAAGAACCAGTTTGTAGTTGTCTGAACAGCACCGCCTCCGCTCGGCTCAGTCCCGGGTGTGGGGGCGGGAAAGTCCTTCGAGCGAGGCGGTAAAACTGCTTAAGTTCATTGAATGTTGTCATGTGGTCTTTGGCACTACACCACGTTGGACGGTCTGTTGCAGCGGCGCGGTTGGTTAGCACTCACGCCACTGCATGTGCCGTCTCGTTGTGGTTAGCGTGCTTCTCCGACGCATCGTTGCCCGCATGCGCCGGGAACCACCTGAGTCTGACATACCTTTCTTCCCGTTGTAGGTCAATCGAGCACAGAATGCGCACAGCCTCACCGCACACTTTGCCCTTGGCATAATTCCGCACTGCACTTCGGGAATCACACAGCACCGTTTGGCATCCGGGGTCGGCAATGGCCAAGGCAATGGCTACCTCCTCCGCCTGACATGCCTCTGAGACCCGTAAGCTTGCCGCTGCCCTCGTGGCGCCTGTTGACGCATCGATGACAGTAGCTACGAACGCCGTGTGGTATCCCTGGTATTCCGCCGCATCCACGAACCTGGCGTTCGCATCCTTGGCATGAAAGTCCGATGAGGAATTTGGCCCTCGCCCGCTCTTCGCTCCTTATTAAACTCAGGGTTCATGCTTCTCGGGATGAGGTCTACCCCGAATCCGGCATCGGGTCCCGTCAGGAACAGGAACGTCACTAGTGGCCTTTTTCAACCTGGGCGTGAAGCCCATGTAATGAAGTATACGCCTACCGGCCTCGGTCATAGAGAGCCGCTCCAGCTGGGCAGTCTGTTGCGCTTCCGCAAGTTCCTCAAGGGTATTATGGACCCCGAGTTTCAGGAGCTTGTTGGTGTCCGTACACTCGAAAAGGCCGAGCGCCGCCTTGTAAGCTCGGCGTATGAGGCCGTTGATCTTATTCTTTTCACACTGCATCCAGTTGTGAAAGGCTGCAACGTAGGTGACGTGGCTAACTACGAAGGAGTGCACAAGCCGAATCAAACTTTCTTCTTTCATACCGGCCTTGAGGTTGGCTACTCGTCGGATGAGGCGTATTGCGTTGGTAATCTTGGCTGTAAGACGGGAAATGGGCTCGCCGTTGCCCCGTCGCTTGTCTATAATCATGCCAAGCACCCGGATTTTGTCGACCTCAGGGATCTGAATATCTCTTAATGGCGTGGCCAAATTCGCAGGGCGCCAATGTATTGGCGCACGCCCTTCACTGTTGGACATAGCTTTTAGTCCGAATAATAATAGTAAGCCCCGCCGCGGTGGCTCAGTGGTTAGGGCGCTCGACTACTGATCCGGAGTTCCCGGGTTCGAACCCGACCGCGGCGGCTGCGTTTTTATGGAGGAAAAACGCTATAGGCGCCAATGTGCTGTGCGATGTCAGTGCACGTAAAGATCCCCAGGTGGTCGAAATTATTCCGGAGCCCTCCACTACGGCACCTCTCTCTTCCTTCCTTCTTTCACTCCCTCCTTTACCATTCCCTTACGGCGCGGTTCAGGTGTCCAACGATATATGAGACAGATACTGCGCCATTTCCTGTCCCCCCAAAAATCCTATTATTATTAATAAATAATAATATATAATAATAATTCTTATTGGGGGACAGGATATGGCACAGTATCTGTTTCATATATCGGCGGACACCTGAACCGCGCCGTAAGGGAAGTTATAAAGGTGGGATTGAAAGAAGAAAGGAAGAAAGAGGTGCCGTAGTGAATCGGCCGCGGTCAAATCGGGAGTGGCCGAGCAACACTTTTAAAATCGCCCGACGAAATTTGCAGGTCGCCATTGTGTCAGTCACTCTTATTCATGTTTGAACATAGGTCCTAGTCCGAATCGGCTGCGGTCAAATTTCGGGAGTGATTTGGGAAAAGTTTTGTAAATGGCGTGGCCAACTTCGCAGGTCGCCATCATATCGAGCACGCTCTTAATTTTTATACATAGCTCTTAGTCCGAATCGGCCGCGCTCGAATTTTGAGAGTGGCCCGGCAAAAGTTTTGCAAAAGGCACTGCCAAATCTGCAGGTCGCCTTCGTGTGGGGCACGCCCATTTGTGGCTGGACATACCTTTAAGCGCGAATCGGCCACGGTCAAATTTAGGGCGTGGCCAGGCAAAAGATTTGCAAACGGCATGACCGAATTCGCATGTCGCCATCGTTTCGGACACGCTCATTTATGGTTCGACATAGCTCTTAGTCAGAATTGGCCGCGGTGAAATTTCAGGAGCGGCCTGGCAAAATTTTTGAAAATGGCAGGTCTCCATCGTGTCTGGTCTGCTCATTCATGGTTGGACATAGCTCTTAGGCAGAATTGGCCACGGTCAAATTTTGGGCGTGGCGAGGCAAAAAGTTTGTAAATGCCATGGCCAAATTCGTAGGTCACCATCGGTTCGGGCACGCTCATTTATGGTTGGACATAGCGCTTAGTACGAATCGGTCACAGTAAAATTTCGGGAGTGCCCAGGCAAAAGTGCTCTAAACGTTGTGGCCAAAATGTTGTGGCACACTTATTCATGGTTGAATATAGCTCTTAGTCAGAATTGGCCGTAGTCAAATTTCGGGAGTGGCCTGGCAAAATTTTTGACAATGGCATGGCCGAATCTACAGGTCGCTATCGTGTCGGGCACGCTCATACCTGGTTGGACATAGCTCTTAGTTCGAATCGGCCTTGGTCAAAATCTGGAGTGTCCTGGAAAAGTTTTATAAAGGGAACGGACAAATCTGTAGGTCGGCATCATGTCGGGAACGCGATCATTGTTTCACATAGCTCTTAGTCCGAGCCGGCGACCGTCAAATTTCGGCAGTGGCCCGGCAAAAGTTTTGTTAATGACATGGCCAAACTAGCAGGTCGCCATCGGGTCGGGCACGCTCATTTATGGTTCGACATAGCTCTTAGTCCGAATCGGTCGCGGTGCAATTTCTGAAATGGCCCGGCTAAATTTGCACGTTGCCATTTAGTCGGGCATGCTCATTTGAGATTAGACATGGTTTTTATTCTGAATCAACCAAGGTGAAATTTCGGAAGTGGCCAACAAATTTTTTGAAAAAAAACCGTGCAAATTTGGAGGCTATCATATTATCGAGCGCGGTAAACTATGGTTGGACATCGAGTTTGGTCCATATCGGCCGTGGTCAATTTCGAAGGTGGGCCGGGCAAGATTTTCGGAATAGATCGAGCCAGCATTGCAGGTCACTATCGTATCGTGTACGGTCAATTTTGGCTGGACATCACTTTTATCTAATTGAGCCTATACTGAGAATGTCAATCTGTTGCTTTCCTTTGCTTCTCCTGGTTAAACCTAGGCCAAATCAGGACAGAATGTTGAGCGACTTTTGCGTTGAGTAGAGCAACCGTTCAAAAAATGACTGAGTCGTTCCCTGTGCTAAGAGCTTATTCTTTCCTTCCAGGTTGCAGAGAAAAGCACTAAAAGGATGGGACGCATCTCTTGGGCTCTCCTTACTTGCGCTCTTCTTCTGACTTGGGCTTGTCTGGGTTTGGAGGGGCGACCTGGGAAGAGTAAGTTAACAAAATTAAAATTCAAGATTACATTAAAGCATTCGTGTCCTCGCATTCTTCACACCCGAGGGCTATAAGTAGGACGAGACGAAGCGAAAGATCAGACAGCAGTGCCAGACTGCACCTGCATCTGTGCCCTGACGTTCCCTTCGCCTCATATGGCCGTTGGCGTTCCTGTGAAAACTGTTATGGTTTTAAATGAGAAAGGCTTAATGCTTGCATATTTGCACCGCTGTGATAGAAAATTTTTGGTCGGTCCGGCCACAGTACTAGACACCTCCCTGAAAGTTGGTCCCCTGCCTTATTCTTCGACAGATGACAAAAAATCAGGGAACGTCAAAAAGGATATCTGTATCAGTAGCTTAATTTAAGGTAATCGGAGTTGGTGTCGCTGTGGTATATACCCCTAATAACTGGGAAACCCGTGCCACCGTATGGGTCGGAAAGAGTGCTGCTGAGGCAGATTTGCGTGCTGTGAATATTGTGGCACGTATGTTAGAGGTCACGGAGGAGAATGGACAGGTGATTGGGCTCTGCTGATGAAAGAACGGGACTGCATTCGATATATGGTGTAGGGACGCATATCGAGTATGGTTGTACAATGCATCAGCATCTTTCAAAGGCAAGGCCTCTTACTTATATGCCTACAATATACAAGGCGTCCCCGATGACTTTAGCCAGGGTTTAAAAATATGCCCCGGCACTTAAGACGACGCGACCAAATGCGTGTTGTTGGCTTCTGTAGGGAGCAACTCACACTATTTTTGGTATACTGCTTAATTGCATAATTAGTTCAGATTAATTAACTAACTTCGTAAGTGACGAAGATAGGCGAAAAGTGTAATGAGAAAGTTGTAAACGCACCGCAAAAAGTTCACCTCAACAGTTTCTAACGGTCCATCTATTACGTATCGGCTTTTTTTTGCTCACTGCAGATGCCCACGAAATACAAAAAACCACGTGACATGTCACCTTGAGCTCCGCGATTGCAGTGCTCTCAAACGTTCCGCGTAGGAACGAACAGAACATTTAGCCTGGTGTGCTGCCGCTTAAAAGTTGACAGGGCAGCGACGCATCAGCTGGCTGTGCGATATATGCAAGCGGTATGCTTCCCTTGTGGTGCTTGATAGCGACAAGCAGACACAGTCGCTTGCGCTCGAGTAAATCGCGCAGCCAGCGCCTGCGTAGCAGCCCTGTCACTTTTTTAAGTAGCAGCAGACCGGGCTAATTGATCTGTTGATTCGTACACGTAACCTTTGAGAACACTGCAATCGCGGCGTGCAAGCGGACATGTCCCGTGGTATTTTTTCATCTCGCGGGCATCTGCAGTGAGCGAAAAACAAACCGATACGTAATAGATGGGCCGTTAGAAACTGTTCAATTCGATGTTTCGCGGACGTTTTTACAATTTTCACATTCAACTTTTCCGCCTATCTTCGTTGCTTCCGAGGTTGCTTAATAATTCTCGTATAATTACGCAATTAAGAACAATAAAAATATAGTGTAAGTTCCTCCATACAGCAGCCAGCAACATGCGTTTGTTCGCGTCGTCTTAGAGTGCCGTGGCGTATTTTAAAACTCTGGCTAAATTTAGCTGGGACACCCTGTATATTCCTTCATTCAGATATGTATCCATTCAAGTATCTATCCCCCATAAAGAAACTTAAAAGGGGGGACGCCGACCAAAAGTAATAACAAGAAACAACAAAACGACGTTTCGGCTCCCGTACGGGAGCCTTGTTCAGAATGAAAAGAATTCGGTAGTGCATCGGGATTGAATACGCATGAAAAGAGGACGCAGGGAGCGTGCGTATACAGGGGTTAGATTTCTATGTTTGCTGTTGAGGGTGTGATTAGTCGTTTGAATAAGGTGAAGGCGACGGTACAGCTTCTATTCAGTTGCCAGCATGTGTGCCCTACCCCGGTCAATATCGTGACCAGTTGATACGGATTGTTCGGAGATAGTATTAGAGTTCACATTTAGGTTTTTAGTATCATTACATAGTTTATGCGCCTTTTTAAAATCACCAGTCTCGCCGATGTAGACGCTGTTTTTACGTTTGGTCGGCATTCCCCTTTTTAAGTGTTATTGTGCGATGCTTGACAACAAAGGCTGGGGCCAAAGGGTGGTCACCAAGGTCGAAGATGTCGCGTAAAGTGGATAGGAAGCATCGTAGGCAATAAGCTTGTGCTGGGAGCCATTCAGAATCGATCATTTCGTGATGGTCAGCTTGTGTAACGGTAGGCCATTGCAGTAGCACCGAGCAGGACGCAATTGGCAATAGCCGATATGATAAATTCGGCGGAACGGCAAAGCGTGGCGAACGTCATGCCTTGCGGGAGCG